>CAEFZP010004496.1:0-89405 GCA_903064625.1 Mallotus villosus | reverse complement strand
CTCTTTACAGAAAAAGCCATACAGTCGTATGCAAAAGTTTAGGCACCCCTCTGAGGCTGCATGATATTTCCTGTCTTCACCAAAAAAGATCAATATAATATTGTAATATTACTTTCTAGTTAACACTGAGTGCTGGGTTTTTCCAGACAAAGATATTTGGTGTAGCAGTATTTAGTTGTGTGAAATTAAATCAATGTGAAAAAAGGCTGTGCAAAAGTTTGGGCACCCTTATCATTTATTTGATTTGAATACCTCTGCCTACTAAATGCTGATTTAACTGCAACACATAGTTAGTCTGATTAACTCGTTAAGCCTCAATTACATAAAAAGGTGCATTCAATCATTAGAAAGGGTATTAAGTTAGCCAATTGCAAGTTTTGCTTCTCTTGATTCTCCTCTGAACAGTGGCAAAATGGGGGCATCAAAACAGCTATCAAATGATCTAGAAAAACACAGATGTCAGCAGTAGGTTTAGGGGAAGGCTACAAAAAGTCTATCCGGAGGTGCTCAGCTATCAGTTTCACTGTGAGGAGATCATTAGGAAATGGAGGCAACAGGCACAGTCTTGTTAAGGCCAGAAGTGGCAGGCAGGAAAAATAACAAGAGAGGCCAAGGCGGAAGAATGGTCAGAACCTATGGTCAAGGCCAACCCTCAGATCACCTCCAAAGAGCATGCAAGGTCATCTTGCTGCAGAGATGGTGTCCACTGGGCATTGCTCGACACCATTCAGCGGCACATTGCACAGAGAACAGCTGTATGGAGAGTAGTGATGCGGAGAAGCCTTTCTGCACACGCGCCACAAAAGGCTCGCTTGAGGTTGCCACAACTACAGTTGAACAAAGCCAGGCTCATTGTGGAACAAAGTACTGTGGCCCTGAGTGAGACAAAGAGGAGTTATTCGGTCACAACAAGAGGCGTTACGCATGGAGGCAAAAGAACACAGCATTCCTAGAAAAACACTGCTGCCCACAGTAAAATTTGGTGGGGGGTCCGTCATGCTGTGGGGCTGTGTGGCTAGTGCAGGAACTGGGAATCTAGTTGAAAGTTGAAGGTCGTATGGATTCAACTCAGTACCAGCAAATTCTGGACAATAATGTTCAAGAATCTGTAACAAGCTGAAGTTACGGCGCAGTTGGGTGTTCCAGCAGGACAACGACCCGAAACATTGCTCCAAATCCACTAAGGCATTTATGCAGAGGGAACAACTACAATGTTTTGGAATGGCCATCCCAGTCCCCAGACTTGAATATAATGAAAATCTAGGGGTGACTGAAGCGGGCTGTCCACGCTAGGCACCCATCAAACCTTACTCAACTGGAGATGTATTGTAAGGAAGAAGTGGTCCAAATTACCTCAATCCAGAATCCAGACACTCATCAGAGGATATAAAAGCGTCTAGAAGCTGTTATTTTTGCAAAAGGAGGCTCTACTAAATATTAATGTGATTTTTCTGTTGGGGTGCCCAAATTTATGCAAGTGTCTAATTCTCTTATGATGCGTATGGCATATTTTCTGTTTATCAAATAAACCTTATTTCACGGCTAAAATATCACTGTCCATGACGTATGTGTATATATATGACAAAGACGTTCCTCATCCAAACGCCCAACATTTTATAGATGAAAGTAATGGAGATTATCAGGGGTGCCCAAACTTTTGCATACGACTGTAAGTACGGTGGCCCTGAAGTGCATAACACACCCCCTAATATGAGTGCATCCCCCAAATGAAAACACTCCCCCCCAAATACGAGTCAACACTCCCCCCAAATAGGATGACTTGCTCAACTCCCCCCAATACAAGGACACACTCCCCCAAATGGAAAACATTACATTACTGTAACTCAACGTTTAAAAACCTGTTCCATAGGGCTGCGCTTTACCATCGCCATCTGGTGGTTTACTGTGAGAACTGTACTTGTAATTCACACTTTAAAACCACTAGATGGCGGTATTGAAGCGCAGCCCAATGGCGCTGTCGAAACAGTGCCCCTTAACACGCAAGTTATACTTTTGCATAAGTAGGCCTACTTGCTACCTGCTTCGATAGCTAAACAACGGTCCTGGTGCACGTAACTATGTCAGGCTATTGCATTTCGTACTTCTGTCGATCAATGTCTTATTCCCTGTTAGTTACTGCATCCATTCAGCGACGTGTTGTACCAACCATTTCCGATTTGAGTTAATGTAATGTGGTTTTGAGTTAATGTTATGTCGTTCTCCATGTGGAGGAGCGTGTCTTTGTATTGGGGGGAGGTGAGCAAGTCATCCTATTTGGGGGGAGTGACTGTATTTGAGGGGAGTGTTTTCATTGGGGGATACACTCATATTAGGGGGGGTGTTTTGCACTTCAGGGCCACCGTACATAAGTGCGTAAGCTGTAAAACTCAGATTTAACTGACAATATACAGTTAATTAACAAATATTTATATACGCTTACACATATAGAAGCAACAACATGGCAATCAATTCTTAGCTCAGCCAGCATCTTATGCAGTTTAAACCCTTGTCACCTCCCCAGGAACATTATGACCAGGCCGCCACAGATTGGTCGCACCTCCACCTTGCTCCACCAGAGGGTGCCTTACACCACCCTCTCGCTGACCTTGACCTCTGGCTGTCTCCTATGACAGGGACACACACAATCTTGTTCGTTCATCTCTTTATTTCTCGTACACTCAACATGATGACTAGGTTTGTCTTAAGAAAAATCACATTCATGTTATTCAAAAGAATTGAGGTGCATCATAAATCTTGGTAGCTTCACAAATCTTTCTACCCTTCTCCATCTTCATTCATTCAAGCTAACTGCATAGGCACTACAGTCTGCCTATCAGCCTTACTACTGTTGCATGAAACAGCAGGACAGTCTGAATACAGGATGAAACATACATAATTTTAATTTTGAAAAGTACACTTACTTTCCCAAAACCAGACGAACAGTATGTGGATACAGTTACAATGGCAGCGGCTAAATAGTCATTCACATCAGTAAAATTAAACTATTAACTATTTGTGTTCAAATAATGATGCTGAGAAAACTAACTCTTAAGGTTCCTAAACATGGGGGGTGGACTGTATTTAACAAAGTGTGAGTATATTTTGGCAACATGAGGGTGGCGTTTTACATATGTATGGCTCGTATGACCTTCACAAAGCAAGAAGGTCAGGATGGGTTTTAAGGACCAGGCATGGATGACAGTCCAGAAACCAGCTTCCTTTAATTAAATTAAGTCATTATCAGTGATGGCTATAATGGTTAAACGTCCATACCCATATGCGTACCCCGTATTATAACATATTCTGATTACCTTCTTGAATCCATTTGACGAAGATCTAGTTTAATCAACTTCCACAGCATCACTAATGAAGCCAAACTGGCCTTCACCTACTCACCGAGACACAGAAAGTAACGTAGGCTACTTTAAGTATTCAATCTAAATTGAATACTTTGAGAGCTTTTCTTAACACTTAACTGTATTTGTGCGTGACAAGAGTCAGCTGGTCACATAGTGGGCTAGATGTTCACTTTCTACCGTACGCTAGGAATCTGGTCCAAAATGTAAACAAATATGAATCTGCTGCAGAAAGTACACGCGTTGGTTGAGCTGTCAGTGTCACCTCCCTCCAGCCCCAGCCCATGATGCACCGCAGCTTCGTAGATGGTTCGGGGCTTGTGGTTTCAATGGATAAGGGACGTGAATATTGAAAACTATCTTCAAAATCGAAGTAAGTTCAGATGTCCTTTTTAGACATAGTAGGCCTACGATAGATCACGCGCATCTATAATATTAGCTAGTTTTACAACATTGTAACATTTAGGTTAGTATGTAGGCTACAGAAGTGGCTATAGCAGCCTCATTGGCAACACTGAACTTCGCTATTTAGCTGACTATAGCGGCTTATGTTTACTCCTCACTGTTAATTAATATCCTCAGCTGTGACGAGATGGGCAGAAATGTTTATCCAGCTATTGCCACTGCGTCTTGTTATGCGTAGGCTACTACTAGCTGTCTGAATTGTTGTGTGTGAATATCGATGCATACAGTGACATCACGTCTGGATTTTTGTGTGTTAAAATAGACACAGTCTATATCTATTGTGTATCGCGTATTATTAATAATAGATGGTAGACTAAGACATTACCACCATATCTTGCTAGAAAAAAATACAAAAAAAGGTAGGTTAGCTAGCTCTAGCTAATTATGTGTTGGCACATACTGTAGGCTACTATTATATATATTGTTTTGGCTCACACACAGTCCCTTTGTTCAAATGAGGAATGAGTTATCTCTGGTGTAGCGTGTCAGTCGGTGGTTTAGTTACGCTGCAGTTAGCCAGCTATCTACTTAGCCAAGTTTGTAAGCTTTCTTTAGCTCACTCATCATAAAATGTATTTGCTTTAAACAACCAAGGTGGATAACTCGTCAGACTTACCTTAGCTAACCCACTCTTTGACAGTAGACCCTATAGGCTTAGGAAACCATTGTTTTATAGTCTCATTCAAGAACCAAGACAGTGGTTTCGAAAATAAAATCTCAGCAATCTTACTTGCTAACATGTAGCTTATGAGTGACATGATAATTGTATCCTCTTTACAGCTGAACAACTGACTAACTCTCTCCATCTGACTCTTTTAGGCTGACAAGCAAGTATCATGGAGCCATCAGGATGCACTACCACCAAAATCACGCAGATGAATGACCACACTGAAAACGTTGTTGGCGTGCAGCCTTGGGAGGTGACCGATGTGGCCAGACTTCGACGTTTCCTCTGTTACGGCTCGGAGAGTGGTGTCTACAGCACCAAGGAACACAGACTCGGCATGGAGAGTGCACTGGCCCTGCTTGCCATGGTCCAGGAAGGCAAAGGCTGCGAGGTGGTGGAAGAGATCAAGAGGCTCACTCAGGAGGGACGGATAGTCAGATCCAACCCTTCTCTCTTCGCCATGGCTGTGTGCTCCCAGAACTCGGACGTAAAGACCAAGCAGGCAGCATATCATGCCCTGAAGGAAGTGTGCCGGCTGCCCACACACCTGTTCACTTTTGTCCAGTACAAGAAGGAGCTCAAGGAGGGAATGAGGTGTGGGATTTGGGGACGGGCCCTGCGGAAAGCAGTGGCGGAGTGGTATAATGAACAAGACGGCATGAGCCTGGCTGTGGCTGTGACCAAATGTAAACAGAGGGGGGGCTGGTCCCATCAGGGACCCTGCTTAGGCTGTCCCACATGAAGCCTGCAAACGAAGGTTAGCTTCCACAGACAAACACACTATGTACAACACGTAGATGGAAATCAAATGTATGAAATGAGGGCCTTTTGATTGACTGAACGGTTGAATAATTTAGAAATCCTAATGATGAAAAAGAACAAAATCTACTGTCCTAGCAAAATGTCATCAAATGTGACTTCACTGCTGTGTTTTCAGAAATAGCACTTCTCAGCAAATATATGACAAAGGGATGGAAAGAAGTCCAGGGGGCGTATAGTGAAAAGGAGAACTCTGAGGAGGTGGCCAGGATCGTCTCCTATCTGGAGGTGGTGGAGAAGGTCAAGCACAGCTCAGACGAAGCTGAGGTCATCCACCTGATAGAGGAGCACAGGCTAGACAGGGACCAGCTACTGACTAACCACCTGAGGTCCAAAGAGGTGCGTTGCACTGAATGACAATCTGAATTCGACAGAGGTGGGTTGGGTTCAGTCAGCCCTAAAAAAAATCTAGTCTCGATCTCATGACTTCAAGTTCAACAATGCCAACAGTATGTTCATGGGAAACATTGGGACCACATTACTTAGTGAAATGGGTTTTATCCTTATATATATATAATATATATATATATATTGGGTTTTTTCCCCTACAGGTATGGAGAGCTCTCTTAAAAGAAATGCCAATGCTTCAGTGCTTAGAGCCTGGGTAAGATGACAGCAGACAAAGTTCTCGAACCTGGAGGCTCAGACTTGGCAACAGTTTGTGAGAGGATTCAGAGTGAGGCAGTTCTCAAGAAGGTGAGGCACACCGCCATTTTCCTTCAAATATCAATTCTCCTGGGGTTACTATGTTTTAGTTCTACCGTGTTGTGAAATTAATGTCTTGACCTAATGTCTTGAACTCCAGGCTAAAATCCATCCTCTCAGTGTCTTGGTGGCTTCCGAGAACTACAAAAGAGGCTAGGGAATCGAGGGGAAAGTAAAGTGGGAACCAGACAGTGATATCCTCAAAACACTGGAGAGCGCTTTTTACAAGTGTTTCATAGTAGGTCTATCATCACATCCTTCCACACCCTCATACATGACACTGTCCTTGGTGCGTTCACAGGCATAAGTGTGACGTTGTGCTTTCATACCTTTTTAGAACGTGGAGCCGATGGGCAAACGGTTTGTTGTGGCAGTTGACATCAGCACGTCCTTGAACAGCACTGTTTTGGGGTCCTTGGTCAATTCAGTTGTTGCAGCTGCGGCCATGACAATGGTAAGGCAATACTGCTCTCCCGAACCGGGGGGCAGTGAAGGGGACTCTAGATTTAGCAGCTGTGCTTCCCTGCTACATTCATCACTGTGGTGTCGTGTCGGAAGGAAGCCAGGCATGGGGAATGGGTTTCTTTACTTTTTCTGTATGCCTGCAACACTCAATGCTGGATGACACTTTCAGTGTCATCTCATAAACATACAGGCATACTAGGAATGTTCCTCCTATGAGACATGCCACTTGAATGATTATCCCAAGGAATTTTTACATGAGCACACTGGTGTTATTATTTCCTTGTTGTTTGTGTGCAGTCGTAGTGAATAGCACCTTGATTATCGTGTTTCACCCAGGCTGATTTTGTGCTGTTTATGCCCACCTCAGGTTCTTGTGAGGACAGAAGCAGAGACGCAGGTTGTGGCCTACTCTGAGGGAGTTGTGGGTCCCTGCACCATTACAGCTGACATGCCTCTCGCTCAAGTAACAGCTGAACTGATCAAGGTGTGTATAGTTAGCCTCTACGTAACCATTCGTAAAACCATTGGTTGTGTTCGGGCTGAGATTCAGATTGGTGCGTGTGCTCGCTTGCCCATGTTTTCTTTGATCACGTACTTCGTCTCTCAAACCCGTGTTCCAGATCCCCAGTGGGTGCACGGACTGTGCCCTGCCAGTTCTCTGGGCCTCTGAGAATGAGAAGCTTGTGGATGTATTCATCATCTTTACCAACAACGAGGCCTGGTTGGACAAGCTAACCCTTTAGAGACTCTGAGGACGTACAGACACGTGAGTGTGATACAGTTATATGATGAAAGGTAGTTTGGTCTTTCGAAAATTCTTTCCATCTTTACTATGGCTCAAGTAACCGTTGTGTTTACTATGCAGAAAACTGGAATATTCTCCAAGTTGATAGTGTGCGGATTGACCTCGAACGGTCTGTCTATCGCTGACCCTGAGGACAGAGGCATGCTGGACATCTGTGGCTTTGATCTTGGAGCGGTTGACATCATTCGAAATGTTGCCCTGGATCATATCTAATAAACAGTCGTGACAGTGTACAAAAATTACAAGGCTGACAGTGGAAGAGAAGAAATGGCCAAATGGGACTAGGCTTACGTAGCGTCATGGCATCGGCACTCATTCACAATGAACTAACCTTTTTAACGTTGATTAAAATAACCGTGTGTCCAGCAGGCTGGACCAAAATGTGTGCGCTTACCTGAAATTGGTATAAGGACCTCTACCATGGTTGAATAATGCACCATTGCATCATACTAAAAGACAGGTATTGAATATACACTACACAAATAACTTTTTTTGTGAGGAACTCCAAAGCAATTCACTTTTTGCCTAGGATGATTGGATTCAAGTTCAATTACATTACTGTAAATTAAATGAGCATAGACCCAATGTGATTCACTGGATTGGCACCAGTATATTAAGTTGGAGTTTATCACTGTAATTAATATTTTTTGTAGCTAGTTCTATATCAGTGTAGAATCTTTTTTGCAACCCTATGGAGCATGTTACTTGGTTGAAGAGTAGCCGTTCATTGTTACAATGAGTTTAGAATGAGCAAAAATGCATTAGATGACTGAAAAATAAGCTAAACATTGTTCATCATTCATATTCTTGTGAAAGTCCGTGAGTGATTATGTTTACTATTCTGAACAGTGTATAGAATTGTTCATTTACAAGCACTAAAGTTATATTGTTATTTGTAGGATTTTGGTATTGGACTAAATGTAATTCTGATAATGTCAAACTCATACAAAACTACTCTGCACACTATCTGTGACTAGGAAGGCTGAACTATATGCTCTTTATAAAAACATATGACATGGATGTTTGAAACCTTAGCTTTTTTATATGGCAGTTTATTCTTCAGTCAGAGATGGATTTTCTAGCCATGTAGTTATTGTTGTGCAATATCAAATGTTATGTGGTCAACGGTCAAAACAAGGTCCATTAACGGTTTAGGAAGACTTAAGCTGCTTATGAGCACAGAACTTTTTCTACATGACTAAAGAAGTTAAAGAAGTTGTACTGACATGAGAATGTCAGTATATGCAAAATATTTGTGTTCCTGTGTAGTGTTCACTGTGCAACATTTTCAATATAATAACTGAATGTATTGTACATTTTGTAATACTATGAAAAAACAATAGATTTTAAACTCAATGCTTTATATTTCCTCCAATATTGAATGAAAAAAATGCAACAATACTCAAATGCTTTACTTTTAGAGGCCAGTTGGTATGAAAAGTCATTCGAATTTACAAAGAAAAAATAAGGAAGTTCATGGTTTCCTATCCATTCAGAAACATAAATGCAGATCATGTAACTGTGATGGCTTTAATTACGTCAAGCCTTGCATTGACCATGTTCACACAATTTACTTTGATAAATGCTCGCTTTTATATGCTTGGTTCAGTGAAGGACGACAAGAAAGCTTTGAAAAATCGATTGTTTCACTACTGTAGGTACATGTTTGAGTTAAATATTGTGTGTATCCACATATTACCACCCCTATAATAATGTATCCAAATAAAGTGCTCATAAACATTGAACAACACGTTCAAATCTCTATGGAAACAGCTCTCGAGGTTTGGGAAATAATCGGATTTGTTGCTTCCTTCATTATTTACAGCAACATATATGATCATTTTCATAGTTTTATTACCAGACTATGTAAAAAGGGCCACGCAAACCTCGCGGAAAGTAATACAAATAGAAACCAGTCTATTCCAAAATTTCGTTTCCGATTCTGGTGTAGCCACTCTCATTGTTGAGTCCACACCGCGTCCGCAAGGCAAGGTTTCCGCGCTTGGTGTAGCCGTAGCGTAACCGGTATCTTCTGTTATAGAATTGTATTATTTAAATAAAATAATGGGCATAATTACTGTAGGCTTTTTTTTACCCCCGGCCTGTATTTGGGGCCTGGCCTTTATTTGTCCGTATCGACCACGCCCCCGGCTACTATCTGAAGGCCGGCCTCTAATTGTATCCCGGTCTTTATTTGAGGATTTACGGTATATGAGACAGGCAATATGCGACTCTACACCGTTGATAACTAAGAGGGCCTTCCTTGTAATCACACTTCATGAAGACAAGTGAAGATGGCGGACGTATTGAGTGTTCTTCGCCAGTACAACATCCAGAAAAAAGAAATTGTTGCCAAAGGAGATGAGGTTATATTTGGAGAGTTTTCGTGGCCAAAAAATGTGAAGACTAATTATGTCATTGGGGGTATGTACTTTTTTATTCGTATGGCAAATGTAGACTGTATTGGACTGTGATCTTTAGATAGTTTAGCTAGCTAGCCAATTGAACGTTCGCTGGTGTAAATGAGAGAGATTGGGATTTCGTTTTAGGCACCCTCCCATTCCCACGGTTTCCACGGTTGCTGCCTTGAGCGCAGTGGCGGTTTTGTTTGCAAGATCCAAGCCCGATTGGGATGCCAGCTCAATACATCGCCACTGACTATACCAGCAAAGCGTGTATAGAAAACCTATCTTTTTTAAATGTCTTACCACACAATTCCCTGTCATTCTAGAGAGTTGTTGAGTAACGTGGTGTGACAGGTCATCTTTAGTTGAAAATAACTGAATGATCTCATTACATGTAGCCAGTGAAGGCTGTATGCTATCATGTGTTTGCTAGTTAGTTAGATACAGCTAACAAAATATCTCCCCCCCCCCTGTCTCTGTTTAAAATGAGTTCCTAAGTTAGTTGTTGGGCTACTGCTAGCCTAGCGAATAAGTTCTGAAGTAAAGCACAGTGCTAGCAAACGACGTTACATACTGCAGTACAGGGACATGTTGTCATGCAACTGTAGCTCGCTCATATTTGTTGAAAAAAAATCGCGCAGAAACGTTTGTCATTTGTCAAAGTATTTTATAATCATACCATCAGTTACCTAATGTTAGTAGTGAGCAGACATGATGGCTCACTTGTATTAGAGCCGTATTACCGTGATGGTTGGCAAAAAATATTTGAGAAAGTATACCAAATTACGCTTTCTCATTACAGAACTGGAAAGAAGGGGCAGCCCAAAGAGTACTATACTCTCGACTCAATCCTTTTCCTGCTCAACAATGTGCATCTTCCTCACCCGTCGTATGTGCGAAAAGCAGAAGTAAGTTTCAAGCATCCTCATTGGACTGATAACGTGTTTTTCCTCAGTACCTACATTTCTGTAATTGCAACTGTTCTTAAAGATTATCATTCTTTTGGGAAATGCAATCTTTGTCCCCCCCTAGACAGAAAACATTCCTGTTGTTAGAAGACCTGGTCGAAAGGGCTTGCTGTCTTACCTCAACGGGGAGAGCTGTAAGCATATAATAAAACAGATTTGTGTTGCTGACTTAAGCTTCCCTTTATGAATATGTATGTTAAATAAAGCAATTTCTCCCCCCAGCTACTTCGACAAGTATCGACAGAAGTGCCCCCATAGAGATTGGTTTGCAACGGCCAACACAAGGTATACTGGTGTTACATCTATTCATGTAAAGTATTCTAACCCGCCCACAAATGTCTAAGAATTAAAAAATTGGTGTCCAAAGTTGCCCATTAAATACCAATGGTCTATTTGTATTTGTCTGCAGTCAAAAGAGCTGCAGATGAAGTATCATCTGAAGCCAAAAAACCAAGGATAGAGGTAAAAAATACAAGGACAAAAGATATATTTGGCTGGTACTACTTACTCTAAATCTTAATAGGTGCCATGTTAAGAATGATTTCCACACTACGAGAACAGATCTTTTTTTACCCTGTGCTGATATAACCAGCACAATAGATTTTACTCGGCACAACATTTTGAAGAGTGTCATATTCAACTTTCAGTGACTGTGTTGTTGTCTGGTTCCGTAGGATGAAGAACGCGTGCGTCTGGACAAAGAGCGTCTGGCTGCTCGTTTAGAGGGCCACAAGGAGGGCATCGTGCAGACCGACCAGATCAGGTAGGAGGGACTCCCACGGGACAGCTGTCTTTTCCAGCATTGTTGTAATGCAACGGTTCTAGCGGTGGTACCTAATCAACTGAAGAGACAAATCACCTCAGGAGCCACCCAACTTTGTTCCTAACAAAATGTCAAAAGGTTGTCTTGTCTTAGAAGGGCTGCATCCGACGCAGTAACTTAACAATAATTGTTCTATAATGACACCAACATTGGTACTCCCACTGTAGTTGGTACTTTTATGAGACCAGAAATATGTCCTACTTGGTATTAAGTGCAGCTCATGCTGGATACTAGGCAAGAATAAAGGGAAGACCTTCTTAATTAGTGCTACAAAGCAGGTAATCAATTCCCTGCCCTCCCATTTGTACACAACAGAAAAGGCACTCTGCAACATGTAGGTATTGTTATCTGTTCATGACATGACCAGCATGAATTTATTTGGAATTCAATGTATTAAAGTCACTCGGCTCTTCACATCAGGAAGTGCAGTTTGTCTATCCTCTAACATGTAAATGTCCTTGCATTTAGGTCACTGTCAGAGGCCATGTCTGTGGAGAAGATTGCTGCCATCAAGGCCAAGATTACGGCCAAGAAGCGCTCCACAATCAAAACAGACCTGGATGATAACATTACCCAGAACCAGAGAAGTTTTGTGGATGCAGAGGTGGACGTCACCAGCTGAACTGATCAAGGTGTGTATAGTTAGCCTCTACGTAACTGGTTCGTAAAACCATTGGTTGTGTTCGGGCTGAGATTCAGATTAGTGCGTGTGCTCGCTTGCCCACGTTTTCTTTGATCACGTACTTCGTCTCTCAAACCCGTGTTCCAGATCCCCAGTGGGTGCACGGACTGTGCCCTGCCAGTTCTCTGGGCCTCTGAGAATGAGAAACTTGTGGATGTATTCATCATCTTTACCAACAACGAGGCCTGGTTTGGACAAGCTAACCCTTTAGAGAATCTGAGGACGTACAGACACGTGAGTGTGATACAGTTATATGATGAAAGGTAGTTTGGTCTTTCAAAAGTGATTTCCATCATCTACTATTGCTCAAGTAACCGCTGTGTTTACTATGCAGAAAACTGGAATATTCTCCAAGTTGATAGTGTGCGGATTGACCTCGAACGGTCTGTCTATCGCTGACCCTGAGGACAGAGGCATGCTGGACATCTGTGGCTTTGATCTTGGAGCGGTTGACATCAAGTTCAATTACATTACTGTAAATTAAATGAACATAGAACCAATGTGATTCAATGGATGGCACCAGTATATTAAGTTGGAGTTTATCACTGTAATTTATATTTTTTTGTAGCTAGTTCTATATCAGTGTAGAATCTTTTTTGCAACCCTATGGAGTATGTTACTTGGTTGTAGAGTAGCCGTTCATTGTTACAATGAGTTTAGAATGAGCAAAAATGCATTAGATGACTGAAAAATAAGCTAAACATTGTTCATCATTCATATTCTTGGGAAAGTCCTTGAGTGATTATGTTTACTATTCTGAACAGTGTATAGAATTGTTAATTTACAAGCACTAAAGTTATATTCTTATTTGTAGGATTTTGGTATTGGACTAAATGTAATTCTGATAATGTCAAACTCATATAAAATGAATCTGCACACTATCTGTGACTACTGAACTATATGCTCTTTATAAAAACATATGACATGGATGTTTGAAACCTTAGCTTTTTTATATGGCAGTTTATTCTTCAGTCAGAGATGGATTTTCTAGCCATGTAGTTATTGTTGTGCAATATCAAATGTTATGTGGTCAACGGTCAAAACAAGATCCATTAACGGTTTAGGAAGACTTAAGCTGCTTATGAGCACATAACTTTTTCTACATGACTAAAGAAGTTAAGAAGTTGTAC
This sequence comes from Mallotus villosus, assembly GCA_903064625.1. Lineage (NCBI taxonomy): Eukaryota > Metazoa > Chordata > Actinopteri > Osmeriformes > Salangidae > Mallotus > Mallotus villosus. The sequence continues at coordinate 76,115 of CAEFZP010004496.1, read as the reverse complement.
TAACATGAGAATGTCAGTATATGCAAAATATTTATGTTCCTGTCTAGTGTTCACTGCAACATTTTCAATATAATAACAATGTATTGTACATTTTGTAATACTATGAAAAAACAATAGATTTTAAACTCAATGCTTTATATGTCAAGCCTTGCATTGACCATGTTCACACAATTTACTTTGATAAATGCTTGCTTTGAAAATAGTATTATGGTAATATAAGGCTATATGCTTGGTTCAGTGAAGGACGACAATTGAAGAAAGCTTTTGAAAAATCGATTGTTTCACTACTGTAGGTACATGTTTGAGTTAAATATTGTTGTGTATCCACATATTACACCCCTATAATAATGTACCCAAATAAAGTGCTTCATAAACATGTTTACTTTACTTACTGTGGCACTAATTCAAATGTAAATAGAATAGTTTAACATATATATTTTTTTCAATGTTAAAAATATAGAGCAGAGAATAGAAGGATAAGAAAAAGACTGCTGCATAGTCATATATATGAGACAGGCAATATGCGAGTCTACACCGTTGATAACTAAGAGGGCCTTCCTTGTAATCACACTTCATGAAGACAAGTGAAGATGGCGGACGTATTGAGTGTTCTTCGCCAGTACAACATCCAGAAAAAAGAAATTGTTGCCAAAGGAGATGAGGTTATATTTGGAGAGTTTTCGTGGCCAAAAATGTGAAGACTAATTATGTCATTTGGGGGTATGTACTTTTTTATTCGTATGGCAAATGTAGACTGTATTGGACTGTGATCTTTAGATAGCTTAGCTAGCTAGCCAATTGAACGTTCGCTGGTGTAAATGAGCGAGATGGGCTTTCGTTTTAGGCACCCTCCCATTCCCACGGTTTCCCCGGTTGCTGCCTTGAGCGCAGTGGCGGTTTTGTTTGCAAGATCCAAGCCCGATTGTGATGCTCAATACATCGCCACTGACTATACCAGCAAAGCGTGTATAGAAAACCTATCTTTTTAAATGCCTTACCACAATTCCCTGTCATTCGAGAGAGTTGTTGAGTAACGCTGTGTGTGACAGGTCATCTTTAGTTGAAAAGAACTGAATGATCTCATACATGTAGCCAGTGAAGGCTGTATGCTATCATGTGTTTGCTATTTAGTTAGTTAGCTAGCTACAGCTAACAAAATATATCCCCCCCTGTCTCTGTTTCAACCTTGACACTGCCAGGTTGTGAAATTCTGAAATGAATTATTATGCAGCAGACTGGCTTTAAAATGAGTTCCTAAGTTAGTTGTTGGGCTACTTGCTAGCCTAGCGAATAAGTTCTGAAGTAAAGCACAGTGCTAGCAAACGACGTTACATAGGCTATGCAGTACAGGGACATGTTGTCATGCACTGTAGCTCGCTCATATTTGTTAAACGAATCGCGCAGAAACGTTTGTCATTTGTCAATGTATTTTATAATCATACCATCAGTTAGCTAATGTTAGTAGTGAGCAGACATGATGGCTCACTGTATTAGAGCCGTATTACCGTGATGGTTGGCAAAAAATATTTGAGAAAGTATACAAATTACGCTTTCTCATTACAGAACTGGAAAGAGGGGCAGCCCAAAGAGTACTATACTCTCGACTCAATCCTTTTCCTGCTCAACAATGTGCATCTTCCTCACCGTCGTATGTGCGAAGAGCAGCAGTAGTAAGTCTCAAGCATCCTCATGGACGAATAGTGTTTTCCTCAGTACCTACATTTCTGTAATTGCAACTGTTCTTAAAGATGCATTCTTTTGGAATGCAATCTTTGTCTAGACAGAAAACATTCCTGTTGTTAGAAGACCTGGTCGAAAGGGCTTGCTGTCTTACCTCAACGGGGAGGAGCTGTAAGCTATAATAAAAACCAGATTGTGTTGCTGACTTAAGCTTCCCTTTATGAATATGTATGGTAATAAAGCAATTTCTCCCCCCAGCTACTTCGACAAGTATCGACAGAAAGTGCCCCCCATAGAGCTTGGTTTTGCAACGGCCAACAAGGTATACTGGTGTTACATCTATTCATGTAAAGTATTCTAACCCAACCGCCCCACAAATGTCAAGATAAAAATGTGGTGTCCAAAGTTGCCCATTAAACCAATGGTCTATTTGTATTTGTCTGCAGTCAAAAAGCTTGCAGATTTAAGTATCATCTGAAGCCAAAAAACCAAGGATAAGAGGTAAAAATTACAGGAAAACAATATATTTGGCTGGTACTACTTACTCAAATCTTAATGGTGTCCCTGTTAAGAATGATTGTCCACCCTAACGAGCACATATCTTTTTTTTACCCTGTGCTGATAATACCAGCACAAAGATTTACTCGGCACAACATTTTGAGATTGTCATATTCCAACTTTCGCGTGACGTTTGGTTGTCCTGGTTCCTTAGGATGAAGAACACGCGTGCGTCTGGACAAAGAGCGTTCCTGCAGTCAGTGAAGGCCAGAGAGGAAGGACGAGCCCCTGAGCAGAGACCAGCACAGAACACCACTCAGGTGGTAAGAGGAACCCTGTTCAACATACTACTACATGCACACAACCCTGATCACCTTCTGCATGAGTAAAAACCAAGCACTTTCATTCACCAGTATTGCGCTCCATTTAATTATAAATAGGTAATTACTCATTTCTACAAAAAATTGCTAGAAGTGATCTTGAAAGTCAGTGTTTAGTTGACACCTTACAGGACTGTTAAATGCAGTAATAAAAAAGTATTCCAGTGTAAAAAATCTTGGATGAAAAAAGTATATTAAGGCAAACTCTCTGTTCTCCCAAGACCCATCCACAAGGACCAAACAGCCTGTCCAGCAGCCTATAACCGTTACGATCAAGAGAGATTCAAAGGAAAAGAGGGTGAGTGGAAGCACGTCATATCGATGTTAATGAGTTTGTCCCAGAGTAATGATGTCACAAAGTTTCATATGAAACTAATATATATTTTATATGTATACTATTAGAATTGGTGAAGGCTACATCTTTTTTATTTTCTCTCTCTCTCTCTTGGTCTCGCCAGAAACGGAGGTTTTAAGATTGAACAATGGGCACTACACGGCATGACACTGAAGTCTGTGACGGTAAGACCAGCTCCATTCTTCCTCTGGGTTTGGGACACGTGACTCATCAGTTCAATGTTCGGAGATAGATCGCTTAAGTGTTCTTTTAAAAGGTTTCAACATTGCATTGTAGCAGCTACTGCCTGCAGTTGTTGATGATGTGATCAACAACAATTCATTTAAAGCTTGAATAGCCTGGACTAACTCACATGCTTGCTGAAATGTAGAGGTGTGTCGCTGAATATCTCACAACATGGATGTACTTAGTAAAGTCATGTCACTTCAGTAGATAACATCGACCACTCGCTGTCCAGTGTGCGCAGCGCTGGCTGGTGTTTGTGAGATATGTGTCTACGTCTTCATCTGCCTGCTGTGGTGTAGCCTGCACCACCTTGGTTTGATGTGCAAAGAGTTTTTGAACTGGTGAAGACACACGCACATATTAGTACACCTGAACCATGTATTATATGCATGTCTCATAGATGTCGTGCTCAGAAGATCATCTCAAATAGTTCGAGCTCGAATCAGGGGCCTAGAGAAGCTGCTATACGTTGCGTGAGGTTTGATAATTTGAAGTTTTATCTACACTGGTATGGTTTCTGAGCTAATGAGCATCAATGTTTTTTACACAATCTTAGAGCTGATTCATTTTCTTTTCCATTACTTTTTCAATCCCTTTTTTCTTTGCTTGATGCCTAAAATGCAGATGTCAAAATTCGGTGATATTGTAAATGATCTTACCACTATATTAATACTTAGTACTAAATGATTATTGGTGAGATAATTTCTTGGATATTCTGCTTTTTATATCATAAATTATCATATGATTTTTGTTGAAATTTGTATCAATATTATCCAGATTAGTCATCAACTGATTAGGCACTCACCGTGAGGACTGTGTTCTGATATGCGTTTCTGGGGAAACAGACACTTGGTACAAGAGGCTCAATATCTTGATCTAGAACTGGACCAAGCACAGATCAAAGCTTCTAAGTCTAAAATCACATACTGTAGACTAGAGTACTGTGCTATTTTACCTGTGATGCAGGTTTTAAGGCTGAAGTACAATAATATAGATACAATAAACATCTTTAACATTTATTGAGTCTTCAACATACTTGTAAATCAGGATGTGTAAAGACTTTCAATCTCACCACGTGAGGTTTAAAAGGGTGTAAAAGAGGGGGGGAAAGTAACTCCTGTCTTTCAGGTCTGAATTACAATCTTAAATTTTCTGATCAAGTTAACCTAATAAATACATCAACAATATCCATTGTATTTTCATATAACATCAACTATGGAACAAACTTGGATGCTACGGTATACCAAATATTCACATTTTCAAAAAGTTACACAGCTTTTCTAGCCATTTCTTACTTTGACAGTCTCTTTCTAAATGGACATCCATGCTTTCAAATGGCATGAACCAAGCTGGTGCTTTATACAATACCTTTTCATTTAGACTTGTGGATGTTAACATGGGGTATTAACTTGTTCAGACCCCTGTGGCACTTATATCCCCCGAAACTGGGCCCCACATTGTCCTATGTCTATAGTTTAGAGGGCTGTTCACCCTGAGGTGGACTCTTACGTAACCTGCCCAGCTTGTCATTCGACGAGTTGATGCAAGCGTTGTGTTTGTTGTTTTGCAAGTGGTGCCAGTACTTCAGCAGTTCACTGGGTTGGAACTGGTGCGAGGTGATGAGGTGGCTGTATTGCAGCTGGAGTAGGACACCCGCCAGTGGTTGAACAGGAACTCGTGGGTGGCGGCGTGGGCTCAACCCGCAGCTTGGCCAGGCAGACGCCCACGTAGACGTCCTCGAGGTGCAGCCGTCGGATTCCCGCGACACCCTGTAAATCCGCCCGGCCAAGTCCCCTGAGAAAACGTACCCTGTGCCTGAGCAGAAGGTGGGGTACTTCTTGCTCGGGTAGAGCTCGGGGGACATGTACCACTTGCTGTTGTTGTTACGGTTGGGCGCGTAGCCCCTCATGAGATAGCCTGTGAAGTAACCCTTCTTGGGCTTCAGCTCTGGTCGCAGCAGCTTGTGGATGAGATAGTCTGTGTTGACAAACATGTCGCTGTCTGTCTTCATGATGTAGCTGGCGTGTGGACAGTGCGTGGCAACCCAGTGCATTCCCATGAGGTCTTGATGGTCAGGTTGTTATAGGTGTCCAAGAAGTCCTGCTGGATGATGTCGTGGTGCTGCCGGCTCTCTGCCTCCAGGCGGCTCTGCAGCTGGCGGCCCAGCTCTGCTTCTCGTACCCCCAGCAGGAAGAGGCGTACGAAGCCCAGACCTGGAGCCACGCTCTGGTTCCCCCAGGTCTGCCGGATGGCATCTCGGGCCTCAACCTGCTGGATCTCCGTAGCTATCAGCAGCACGAGGAAGGGGTCCGGCTGTCCATCTGGGCACTTCTAGGCTCATTGATAATGTAAGGACAGGGCTCAGAGATCAGCAGGTCTCCCCAGAGCTCGTTCTCTGCTCAGGCTAGCATTGCTGTCTGGTCCCGTCACCCCCTGAGTAGAGAAGTCCTCCTGATGGAGGCTGGAACTGGTGCCAGCCTTTAGGCCCGCAGGCGGTTCCAGAACACCCCTCCACAGAGTCTGTTTGGAGCTGTGGTTTCCCTCTGGCGCTGGTGTGGGGTCCCCTGCCTTCTGAGTCCACCACAGGGTAGTCTTTCCACCACATCGAACCAGTCAGTCCTGACAGCAGATCCTGATGACCCAGGATGAGCAGAACCCCCAGGAGTGAGAGGAGAGACAGCAGGCCCAGCGATGTGTGTGCAGCAGTGGCGCCGCCTCCACTGCATGGTGACAGTCGAGCTTGCCACGTGCTATCAAACCCTGATTCCAGGTGACAGAATGATGTGAAATAAGGCTCTTGTGCTGGGCTCCTGAGGAACGCTGGTGTGATCTTCCCCTTTTAATTAATAAGAGAATGCATCTTTGTAAATAAGAAGTAGTTGGTGAGAGATGACAAGGATGTGACAGAAACAGTAACTAGTACCTACCCACTGTCATGCATGTTCCAAGACATTAAACAGCCACAAGGGTTTGACCATAACGCCTCGTCCGTGATTGGACGATTTTTCAAATGGATTTTTGAATCATGCATTGGACAGTTTAAACTGTAATTTGATTAATTTAGTAATAATTACAACTTAAAAGTTATGACAGCGTGGGTGGGGCAACATAATAGTAACCGTCTCACTAACTGATAACTTATTTAGCTTGGCTGAGTAAACGTAATGTAAGATTTTTCTTTATACATTTTCGTCCTCGTTATGCTAGCTGCGCTGAAAGTCGTCGCTTTCATCACACTACGTCATTAGTACTTGGCGGTGAAATGTCCGAGTAGTGGAGGCTAACGGGGGGAACCTGACAGCAGTGGACAGTGTGCTTTCCAGTATTCAGAGACATCATCTCTGCTAATTTCGCTAATACGTTTTACAACCACATGTATGTAGGCTACATAGCTATGAGACGCGCTACATGCTAGCTGCACTATAATTCTAGCTGCAAGCTCTACGAAACGAACAACTATACACTACGGCGTCATCACCTAGCCTGGAGGCACGCGAATATAGAAAATTCAAATATATTCAAATAATTGCTGTAGTCATGGACAAAGGATGGCCTTATTCTAGATAGATGATAGATAGATAGATAGATAGATAGATAGAAAGATAGATAGATAGATAAATACTTTATTTATCCCGTGAGGGAAATTCAGTTATCTTTCACAGCTCTCCTATTAACATATAATAATAATAAATACAGACAATATGTACATATAATATGAAGTCATGTTAGCAGATGGAGCTGATAGATTAGTCCAGACTAGTCATCTTTAAGGAAGTTTGATGCGCTTACGTTGGACACACAGCCAAGTTCCTGTTCCCACTCATGTGCCTGCCCTTTGCCTCAAGAATTGTCTTGTATCAGATTGCTGTAAAGGCGCCTTTTCTTGTTTCTGTTTGTGGCCCACCAGCCCCCTGGAGTGGTGTGTACTCTGACATTGTACTGAGTTTTTCACCAGACTATTTAAGCGCACCTCTAGACAAAGGGCTGTGTGTGACATCTCACAGAGGAACATGGTCATTTAAAGCTCTAACTCTCTTGGTTGTAGCCTATGGCCTGAAATGTGCAAACACACACGTAATCTGTGAGACAAAGCTGCCAGTGCAGATTATCAGTATCAATCAGTGGATTAAATGAATGCAGAATATTTTCTGTGATGTCCTTATGATGGACGTACATGGGTCAGCTTCTATAGAATAGGGGGCGCGTCGCAAGCTGGTGCTACGCGCAGTACGTACCTGAACCATTAGGACTTGCCAGAAGGTAGATGGGTTTTCATTAGCCTTCTCGTTAGTTTGACTCCTGTACTCGTTTGCTGTCGTCGTTGGTACCTTTTGGATGCGAGCTACTCCTCAAGTGGAAGTGGTTCTGTCATGTTTATAGCCTCACCTCCTCTCTCTCCTCCCACTGTGCCTATAACTGGTCACACTACCCGTGTTGCAGGCGTCTCCTGGCATACATCTGCTTCCTCCCTCTGCCATGCCCCTCTCGGTTCCTCCCCTCCTGTGCTAGCAACGGCTACGTCCTCCAGATCTCATGCCGAGGTTGAGAGAGGGGAGCCATCCGTTGGGGTGGAATGTTACTCGTTTGTGAAATTCTTATCGTGGCGAATTGTTGGGCTGTGCTGCCTCTGTGGTGTGTGCATGCGAAGTAGAGCAAGCCGCCCGCGCTGCAGTCGCTCCGTGGTGTGTCATCCCTCGAGGCTGTGTGCTGTGATGCTCCCTGCTAACGCCATGCTCCTGCTCTGAGGCTGCATCACAAGCCTGAGACCCCCCCCTCCCTGTGCTTCAGTCGCTTCACGACGCTGCACGTTTGCCAGGATGGAGCGATGAATGACTACCTCTTCTCGGTCTCGCACTCTTTTTTTGTTCTTCTTTTCCCTCCTTTTTAACGTGCGCCTCTCAGCCAGTCATATTGTGCCTTCTGTCTCTGCATGCTCGTCTGCAGACATGCAGTCTGTGTCGCCGGTGTTCAGTAGGAAGGGCCAGGGGGAGGATAGAGCAGAGGAGGGGGAGGAGAGGTCTGATGGGGAGTAGGGGGCTGTATGTATGATGTGTGTGGTCTGATGGTCAGTTACAGGCTACATGTCATTGTTTATCATTTTAATTCAATATTTGCAACACAAGACAATCATAAACCTTCATTATATGGTAACGACAGTACGAGCGTTCTGATTGGCTAATGGGTAGTCATACCAGTCGCGTATTGACCTCATCGCCGGTCTGCGGTCTGATACTATAACTACTTACTAACCGAGAGTGAGGTCATGCAGGGAAATATCAAACTGAGGCTTTGCCGTATCAACCTCGCGACAGTAGTTAGTATTTTGGCAATACAACCGAAACCTTCGCTCGGTCGATACGTTCAAGCCTCAGTTTGATATTCCCGGCATGACCTCACTCTCGGTTAGTAAGTAGTTAGTATTTTTTTGTAATTGGCAATACAACCAAAACCAAGCCCCTTTTGCTGGAATTGAAGTAAACTGGACCATGTAACAAATGCTCTCTAATCAAGTCAATTGAAAAGCTATCTATTGTTCCAAGGCAAATATATTAAGTGAAAGTGTAAACATGACTTACTGTATTGGAGATGAGAAAGGGAGGGGGAGAGAGAGAGGGAGGAAAAGAGGGCAACTCCTAGCATTTCCTTGGCTGTAGATGTGTTCCATGTAGGGCAACACGATGTGGAAGACTAGGAGGAAATTGTATCTTGAAGCCACAGAAACATTGTTGTTCTAATGGTTGATCTTCTTTTAATCCTTTTTTTATTGTTTTATAATTTGTATTAGTATCCTACTTAGGAGAGTGCTTGTATGTTACATAGATGGCTTGCCCAGCCTACATGGTCTGTTAGAGGCAATCCATCTGTGTTGAAGACTTGAGGGAGTCAGTGATTTAAGTATGCCTGATATGACATCCGAGTTATTGACAATGATATTTCCACAACAGTGCAGACCTCAAATGATATAACTGAGGCATAGGCTACCAATGGATTGGGTTTTATAATGGCTGTAATTACTCATCTACTGGAGCTTGAACTGGGCCATTTAATTGCTTGTGGAACAGGTCACCAGAGTTGCATCTGCTGTGGAGAGCTTTGGTTACTATCTACACTTCTCATTTTGAACTGTCTGAAATGACAGTGAAGGGGAACAATGATAGCAGCGCAGTATGCAAAGTAGGGGTGTAACGGTACACAAAAGTCACGGTTCGGTACGTACCTCGGTTTTTGAAGTCACGGTACGGTACAGTACGGTACGGTCAGAGGTGACGTTCCATTGACTGGAAATATTACTCCCTCGTGCTTGGAGACATGCTCGACAGGGAAATCCACTCCGAGTATAATGTCACTATCATAGCTACTGACGATGGTACTCCTCCCCTCTCCAGTACGAGCGTTTTTTACTATTCACGTTTCTGACGTGAATGATAACGCGCCTACATCGTATTTAATAAAGTGGATGAATCACTGTATACATTTTCAGTGAACAAGCACTAAATAACTAATGCAGTCTACTTCAACAAGGACCATTAATTGACTGACAGGCCACTAATCAAGACTTTTCGTCTAACGTAAGTACACTATGACATAAACTCAGGTAAAAACTCAGGTAAAAAAAACACTTGCTTAGGTTAGGTTTTCATGTGCTAACGGTAGAGCTAGCTTGATCTGACAGTGTGTTTCAATGCAAGCGCCGCCACTTACACTCGGCTAGCTAGCTACTTGGTTAGCTAGTTTCTAAGTCATATGCACCATTCCATGCAATACTATAACTCCGACTTCAAGTTTTAAGTTCCCGCGCCTCAAAACAAACCTTTACATTCGCCATATTAACGCTATGTACGCCACATTTGCGGACCGCGGTCCACCTCTGTAACACCAAATACGTGCCTGTACCGTCACGGTACGGTACAAATACGTGTACCGTTACACCCCTAATGCAAAGATATGCAAAGATTTGGTAAGCATTCAGAAATTGATGATACCGTACCAACAATATCCCACAGAGTAACACTACAGACTTCCAAGAGAGAGCTTTACACGAGTGCATAGGTCACTGATCATAACAACGAGATAGCCCCAAACATTGTGGGTAACCAAACATGAAGCATACATTGTGAAAACCAAATAAGTCCCAAAGGGAAGAACCATAATATCATGTAGTTACTAGTTAGACAAGTTACAATTAAACAGCGTTGAACCTCAAAAGTGCAAGAGTGTACCTGTTGAAAAAACAAGCAACAATAATATATTTCACAGCGAGTACAATCATTTTAAGTCAGTTACAACTAACTGACAAGAGCAACAAGTCTCAATAGAGTCATTGTGATCCTGGAGGAAACTAACATCAGGATCTTTCCCACTCTTTCTCTGCAGGAGGGTGCGTCAGCCAGGAAGGCCCAGACCCCGGCCTTGCAGCCTGTCCCCAGACCAGGTGTGTATGAGGCTCTCTTACCCTGTCCCCAGACTATGTGCTTTGGTAGGATGTGCGGAAGGCTTGCCTAAGAATGATGTGGCTTTACACGTTTTCAGCTGCAGAATTTAGGTATTTCCTGCTTGGATAAATCTGTAACTGAATGTTTTTTGTGTGTTTTTTTCTTTCTTTCTTTTTGTCCTCTAGTGTCCCAAGCGAGACCACCACCAAATCAAAAGAAAGGTATGCCCCCTTACACAACAACAGCTCACACACTTTCCTGATCCTGTAACCCCATTGGCCCGTGTTATTGAACGTGACTTAGTTCAAAAAGACATTCTGAGACGAGTGTTCCGTGGCAGTTGTGTGGTCGGATGGACAGTTGTCACTGAGGGGTGTTTCTCTTGCCCGCCCGCAGGCTCTCGTACCCCCATCGTCATCATCCCAGCAGCCACCACGTCCCTCATCACCATGCTGAACGCCAAGGAGCTCCTGCAGGACCTCAAGTGAGTGGCCACGTTGGCTCAGGGGCTGGGCTGGCTCAGGGATCTGCTCCAGACGCAAAACGTTGTGTGTCACCCGTCTGGTGATCATGTGTGTCAAAAATCTCTGTTTTTCAATCAACAAAATACAAATAAATTCCCCAAGCTCGTTCAGAGTAGCCAGATCTTAACCAAGCACCATTTAGTCCATATGGTTCAAGGGGGATTGCAGTCAACTCGTTTTTTGTACATGCGTGTACACACCACCTCCACATTATATTAGTTAGACGGTGTGTGTTTATTATGATTAATAGCCTCTGCAGCACGAGCGGCGAGCTAAGACATGAAACGTGCAGATCGAGGTGGTCTGGATACTCACACACACTGTGGGCATCAGCGGGTTTCATTGTTATTGCGCTGTTTAACAAGGCACATGAATCCTTGTCATGTTGGGTGGTGGCCGGGGGAGGGTGGAAAAGCGTCTCCTGTTGTGGCTGTGTGGGGGAGGAGCTACAGGTGGACGTGGGGGCGGGCACTAGCGGCTCCTGTTGTGGCTGGGTGGGGGAGGAGCTACAGGTGGACGTGGGGGCGGGCACTAGCGGCGCCTGTTGTGGCTGGGTGGGGGAGGAGCTACAGGTGGACGTGGGGGCGGGCACCTTCTACTCCAATCTCCCCATGCGAAAATATATACAATTTGACTTTTATAGTACATTTCATTCAATAATATAAATATTATTATGATTGGGGAATATTCAAACTATTATGCTATAATAATTGATGGTGACGTTGGGTCCCTTCACGCCTCCTTGTCACCATAGATTTAGCTCCTGCCACCCCAGGTGAAGATGTCTAGATCCTGAGGGGAGGCACATGCTCTTTGTTCTTCCATCTTGACATCTCAGAGTGGAGGATATCTCAGGGAGGGGAGAGGGACTTGGGTTTTGGCCTTTTTGAAGCGTTATAGAAAAGAACATTCAAACCCATCAAAGTTCAATGAAAGCAAAGTAGCTGGTGTTCTGTCTGAGGGGGTAAGGTGTGAGGGCAGCCCCCGGATCAGAAAGGGAGCGCTCAAAGTCTGACTGACTGCAAAGGAGCTCCAAGCCCTTCTCCACCAGGAGCCCCAGATCCACCTGATCTGACAAGCTGACACAATCAGCAGGTAGCAGATTCACCAAGCTGTATCTGAGACCACCGCACAGTCTTTGTTCAGCGCTCAGTTGGCACGCCTATCTAAGGTTGAATGACAGTTATGTACCATTGGCTTATCAGTGCCTGTCTCTCTCTCCCTGTCCTTGTCTCTCTGTCTCTGTCCCGGCAGGTTTGTGACATCGGAGGAGAAGAAGAAGCAGGGCATCCAGAGAGACAACGAGGTTTTGCTCCAGAGACGGAAGGACCAGCTCCAGCCCGGGGGGGCCACCCTCAGCGTCACCGTGCCCTATCGGATCATCGACCAGCCCCTCAAACTGGCCCCACAAGACTGGTGAGGCAACATCCACCCAATACCAGACCTACTACACCAGCAACGAGCGCCAACACACAACAATCAAATGCAAGGAAAAGGGAACTTGTTACAAATGGCAGATAACATTTCATTTTGGCTGCTGGCCAAAAGTAAATGGACATTGCTGCCTTTTTATATGGGTAGAATGTATTTACAGCTACAGCCGTGACTCTTTCGCAAAGATCCCAATGCTCAGGGTGTCTCGGGCGTGGTTCTTCAATTTGAATGCCACACGTTTTCTAGAGCTCATGTCTCCATAGTAGTTTCTACATGGGGGTGAAGGTCCTCCGAGGCCTCGTGGATCTGCATGCTCGGGCATCATGAATGACAACCGTGCATTCAAGTGATTTGCCTTAAGTATGGACCACTCTGCAGAACTGCTGTCCTGCCTAGCTCTGTGTTGGGTCTGTGACCTGTGTCCTTGTTCTTTGGCAGGGACCGCGTGGTGGCAGTATTCGTGCAGGGTCCGGCCTGGCAGTTCAAAGGCTGGCCTTGGCTGCTTCCTGACGGATCTCCTGTGGACATTTTTGCCAAAAGTGAGTCTCTGTTCGACACTGGATGCCTCTTTTCCTTCGTCCTTTAGCTCCCAAAGTGAGACCCCAGTAAAATGGAGCGTGACCTAGATTTCAAGCCTTGAGCCGGGGAATGTGCACGGTAACTAGTGTCCGTCTGGCTCTGCGTGTTTGTGACTGTCTGCGTTTTGCAGTCCGAGCCTTCCACCTGAAGTATGACGAGGCAAAGACCGACCCCAACGTGCAGAAGTGGGACGTGACCGTGCTGGAGCTGAGCCACCACAAGCGCCACCTGGACCGCCCTGTGTTCCTGCGCTTTTGGGAAACTCTAGACAGGTGTGTGTGTGTGTGTGTGTGTGTGTGTGTGTGCGTACGGTTCGACTCCACCAAGAGGCATCACGGTTAACTTTTCCACACCCTTCATTTTTTTTGTGTCCTCCACAACAGATACATGGTGAAACACAAGTCCCACTTAAGGTTCTGAGATGCAGTGAGGGACTGTCTCCGCCCCTCAAGCCTGATCCTGATGTGGAGCCTGTGCATCTCACTGAGGACACCATCTGAGACAGAAGAACAGTCGCCAGGGGCGATCCCAGTCACACCCCAGTCAGTGTCCCTCCTCCCCATCGGCACTTAGGTCCATTAGAGGCACTGCATGTCCAAATCCAGCCAATCACAGGACTTCCTGCCATGGGCCAAAGTTGCAGTCCATTTTTTCTTTTCTTTTTCTGGACACGCCACAGATGTAGTGTGGACCATCTGGAGGTGAACAGGGGAGATGAGGCCAAGTCGTCTTCCAGGTTGTTCTGTAGTTGGTCAACCAAAACTAGTTTCTAAATGCACAACATCATAATGTGGTACTATGCTTTGCCATGTTCAGTGGCCAAGGAGGAGGGTGGATATGGGCTCTTGTTTTTGGATGCTTAGGAACATGTCATACTTTTCTTTCTTGGTGTGCATCGTGCCAGATTGTTTGTGGAAACCTAGGCTTTGTCATTAGATACTTTCTGATACCTATAGGGTCCTCAGTCATTTTGAAAGTCTTTCATAATGCATGCTGAGAACCAAAACCGAAGCTCTCTTTTTGAAGCACCACTAAGTACTACCAAGCCAGAAACATGGCCTTCAATACAGAAAGTGCATTGTGCCCACCACATTTGTATCCACATCTGTATTGTTTGCAAACCTGTAGGCATGTGATGTCTTGATTGACATTGAAGGTTATGGGAATGGTTTTCTTTGATTAACAATCAGGCATGATGCACATTAAGTGAGGAAACTGCAAAACTTACCCCTAATGTTATCAAAACCCTTTAAATTCCAGGTGTACTATATTTGATGAAAACCTTTCAGGAGAATGGTAGTACAAAGAAATGACAGTTGAGCTTAAGGGAGGAGACCTCCTGTAAATTGAAGATGTTTATATTTCCTAACATTGAACAGTCTTTTTCATCCAAGTGGAATAGTGGAGCACCGAGCTGTACAGTTTGAGCCGTGGACCGTCCATGCTAATATGCACATGCTCCATGCCAGCCTAGTTGTACATATGAGACTTTATAGAACTGTGTTTGATCAGAGTTTGGAGAGGTTGAGCGAGTGGTGTCTTTCACCCTAGTTCAGAGTTCACAATTCCAGATGGTATATTCCAATCTTCAGTTTGCTCCTCATTATATTTAGTTATTCCACCTCCTGGTCCACATAACGATGCTGTATCTTTATTTTTTCTTAGTTTTGTTTGTTGTGCGGATATGAACAGAATGATGACGAACATTGCTTTACCTTTTTTTGTTTTGTTTAGTGATGACATAATAAAAACCTGATAAAGGGCCTTTGCTAATTTGTATTCTGTTGCTATACTGTATGAAAGTTTCATTGTATATAAAGTATACAATGATGATGGTGTGGTTTGAAACAATCAACTCATACAAATGAGTCAACCAGTGTTGCTCTGTGACCATCTCTTCACACCACCTTTCTTAAGATGCATCTGAAAATATGATCTGGTCTGGAAAATGCTTTATAACTACTGGTTAGTGCACTCTTATGTAATACGGAATCAGGCCTCAGAATTCATCATTTTTGGGGGGTGAATGATTATGGTGAACAAACACCACAAGTTGGGACAGAATATTTAGTTGGAATCTGGAAGTAAACACAACATCACAAGTTTGGTTTCAAGGTACATTTTCCAAAGCATTTACTGGAAGGACCCTGGACAATCATTAGCTTGAATAACAGAAGCAAGTTTCCACCCACCTTTTCCCCTCCACCACCCAACATTAGATTGAATAAAAACATGTTTATATACTCAACTAGAATGTATTCTTGTTTCATTTGTGATAAAATGGGCAGAATAGGATGTCTTATTTGGTTCAACTGCTTAGTTCTCTGAAGGTTCAGATGGTGTTGAAGGCACTGGAGAAAACACGATTGTCACCATGCACCCAGCTACACCCGGGTGAGAGTAGGCCCTCTGGAGCAGCTAGAGGACGGTGTCATCCACTCCGGTGACATGCTGGTAGGCGAATTGCAGGAGGTTCACCAAGGCAGCAGGGTACCCCTTCTTGGGCACCGGGACCAGACGGTAAGTTTCCCACATCACATTTCAAGACTCGGGTTGAAGTCACTCAAGTTGAAGTGAGCTACGTGTATCTAACTACCATGTATGGCGAGGGAGTGAATGTGTCAATGTAGATTTGTGTGTAAATGTACTGTTGTGTAACAACAGTATATGAGTGAATAGTGGGTGAGATGTTTGTTTTGGGGTGTGTAGTGTGTATGGGGGATGGGAATTAACCATTGTCATATGTCAATCCTAAGCGGTAGATCAACTCTGACCTTATATGACCTTACTAATTCTAATTCTTACACAGTTTTCTCATATTACTATAATGCTGGATTTTGATTATTGGCTTGCAGTCTTGTAGGTATGTCTCCTTTTTACCCAGTGTGTGTGCTTCATTTCATGTTCTAGACTGGGAAGAAAGCTGCCAAGACAATTTATGTACAAGGACTGCCTTTTGTAAATATCCACCTGCTTTTTTTTTGCATACCAGACTTGTTATTGGGAGGGCCTTGCACAATGATTAACTTGGACTGAACAACATATGTCTCAGACAACGCATGATCCTCACTACCTAAGCAATGGTATTTCCTATCTTGTATCCTTCTCTACGTTTTGATGAAATGGACAAACTAGGGTGTCTTCTATTCGTTCTACTGTTTAGTTGTCTTGTAGTGGATGGTAAGATTTTTTCCATTTCACATTTTCCGATAACTTCTGTGTGTTTATTTTATCTTCAGAAATAGGTCTCCAGAAATGGGGGATTTATCTCCTGTTAAATAAATAAAAATCTTAAAATTAATCGTAAATGGTGAATGATGGACAGCTACACATTAACTTGTTTGTAAACCGAATATTCTAACCACTGAAATTTTAACTTTTGTGAAATATCCTGTATTTAAGGTAACTTCAAGAGAAACTGTCAACATTCATTTAACCGTTGTCACCAACTAACTAAGCATTTTTCTAACCAATCTTAGGTCAAAGATCAGACTGTTCCAAACCCTCTTTGAAAAATGGCTATTTTGTCCCTGAAGAAAACACTTATCAGCATGGCAAGAACATTACATATGCCTGTGAAAAGGATTATAAAAGAAGGGAAGAGGGATGGTGGGGTACCAGCGAATGTGTTAATGGGGCATGGTCACCTGAGCCTGTATGTATAGGTAAGTCTTTCATGATAGCATATGCTTTGTGTAGTGGCCCACATGGACATAAAACACAAATCATCAGACAAAAATACAACGGACATTTATCAATATACAGCCTACTTTCTGCAAATAACCACAATGATTTTCTACTTTCTAGACAGTTGGAGGATTTTGAGATGTTGGAACACTTTGATTCAGTTCAGCCTTCAAAGCATTTTTGCTGTTATTTTCATATGAAAAGCATTGTGCCCTTGTGCCAAAAGTCCCTGATGCTTTAATTTACATTAGAAGAACATGGTTTCTGTCTCAACGTGGATGAACATTGTTTAAATGATTTTTCAGATGAAAATGACTGTTTTGCCCCTGATGTCCCTAATGCTAAAATCATAAAGCTTGGACCTGAAAGAGTTCGAATTGAATGTGAGGCTGGATATGAAATAGACCCCCCTTCAACAATACTAACATGTACGGATGGAAAATGGTCAACAGGATCATGTACAAGTAAGTTTCTGTTTCATAGTCAGATGGTGTAAAACACGAGTAGAAACATTTGAGATGGTACAAACTTGTGTAGAATACCAGGACCACCAACCAATATGCTGACATCCCCTCTTGCTTGGCCTTCCTCAATAGCTTACTTAAAAAAGTCCTTGCGAACATAATGCATGAAGCTATGTCTATTTTATGAATGAACAAAAACAAATGACAGTTTAATATAAGATGGTTTAGTAACATTTCATCTGTATGTGTTGCCTTTCTTATCTCAAGCACATGCTGTCTGTCTGATGGTCTGCACTCTGTTTACTCACCATCATCTCTCTTTTATTCTACTTACAGAGAGTGCAACTGCATGTGGTGCACCTGCTTTAGTGCCTGATGCTGTTATCATCCATAAATACCAGGACACATTTGGGGAAAATGAGGCAGTAGAGTATAGATGTAAGGATTCCTATACTATGGAAGGTCCTAAGAAGAGTGTCTGTGAGGACGGGAAATGGAGCCCACCGCCCAAATGTCTACGTAAATAGCCCACTCACTTATTCTGTTTTATGAACTCACACATGGCAATCGTTTTGACAAGTATTTTAACTATCCCTACAGAAGTCATTGAAACAACTCCAGCACCAAGTAAGCAGCCCAAATAGGGCAATGTATTTAATCTTCTTGATGATTACATGCTGTATTGAAATTTGGAGTCAGGAAAAGCACTAAAAGGACTGGCTGCTGTGTTTGAAGTCAATCAAAATATTTAGCAATGTAGCACACATCCTTAAATTGTTCTGTAAAATGTAGTGGTATTTGGTAACTCATTCTGTATTGCCACTCAATCTTTGAGGATCTGTCCAACCTGCGCCTGCTGCTGATGACAGAACAGGTGATGAAGGACATTTTGATTTCTCACGACACTATGGAAAATATGGCGTAATCAAACTCAATCACCACCAGAGTGGTCCTGTCCTGTGCTATTTGAAGTGATTTGTCGACTTCTGTGTTGAAACACTGTCATTTACTGTTTTTTTTGTAGAAACAAGGCAAGAATCAAGGCGACATGGTGCAGGAGCTACCTCACAACCCCAGACACAACCATGTATGTCCATTGTGTATTCTCACATAATCACTTCAGAAGATTCTCAGACATTTTGCATGAAGTTGAATGAGGACAAGCTACATATTTTCTAATCATTTTTTGTTGTTGTTGGTTTCCTAGTGGTGAACTGTGGTACAGTTCCTGTTTTAACAAACGGTCTAGTCTCTAAGTATGATGAATCAACACTGTTATTCCGATGTAGTACTTATTACAAGCGTGTGGGCCCAGAACACGTTGTTTGTCTTGAAAAGGGAAAGTGGTCCACCCAACCCGTTTGTTTAGGTATGTAAAATATGTGCGTGCGTATATATATAAAAAAAACTTTAACTTAACCAACTCTTCTCTCATTCCCTAAAAAGATATTGTACACTAACCCGTTTTGTTTCCCACGTTTCTTTAGAACCTTGTTCTATTCCCGGGTCACATCTGCCAAAAGGAATGAAACAACCTATATTATATATAGAGGAAGGAACGGTAAAACGATTCTTTTGCTACAAAACTGGATGCGAGATTATTTTTTAGATGTTCGCTGTTCACAAGGAAGACCAGTTTTTAATGATTGTGAGTGCCTTATACATCCCTACCTTTCTAAATTAAACTACATAAATAACATTGAACAACAAACCTTTACTTTGGGGAAATTTCTCAAACCAATTCACTATGTTTAGTTTAGGCCTTATGGTGCTTTAATACAACAGCCTTACTGCTTCAAACTTAAGCAATAAAATTGCAAGGTGTTTAAATATCAAAGTGGCTGTAGTGTATTGTAAGTATTTAAAATAACTAATTTCCCATCATTATTTTTGTAGGTCAGCGCTATTAACTTCAACTCGGTAAGTGAAGTATATCCTGTCCAATTGTTCAGTTTGATTGTTTGAATTGACACAACAGTTGAATTCACTGTTGAAGTTGAATTGTCGAAGTAGTTCAGTTCTAACAAGGTTAGATGGCAGTTGTAATTATGTTCTAATGTTCCTAATGATCACAAATGGCAAGCTTATACACAGGAATATTGAAGTAATAAAGTGAAAAAATATGAATGGTTATAGTAAGCCTACTGTCCAGGTCTGTGTACATCTGAAGTATGTAGAATAGAAATGTGGTTTTGATGTCAATGGTAACTGTTCATTTTCAGGTGTCACAGGGTGAGAATCCCAACACAACATCAAACTAAAACTCCCTTCAAATGAAGAGTTATTAGAAGCCTTCCAGAAGACATGATGTTGCTTTCATGTTCATCAATTATAACAGTTCTACAATTCTATTATGGTCCGTATTCTCACATCGTTTAAGATCATCTGCCCACATGTTTGATACAATTAAATGGCTTGAATCACTTTTGATGCTTCATGTGAATGTTGTAAACTAGGCCAACAGGACCCTTATACAACCACCATCAACACCTTGCAACACCCACTATGAAACTTGAAACCTTTTTACCAGGTTTTTCCCATTTAAAACAAGCAAATAGTAAACATGTTATCCCCATCAGAAATGTATTTCAAGGGGGTAATAATAACAATAAGTACTATCAGTCAAATGGTTTATATAGTCAAAGTTAAATGGTGTGTTCCACCTATCAGTCACAACAACAACAACACAAACGGGACCATTAACGGAACCCAATGTATGAACGTAGCCGCACAGAGTCAATATTACAGTGTGACGAACACACAGACCGATCCTTTCAATCGCTTTACATAACATCAAAGATTGGGAAAATATAGAGAAGGTGTCATTTGTTCAACCAAGTGGCAACATTACTCGTCTCATAGTACTGCAACGTTTCCAAGTATAGAACATTGCATGGTTGGGGAAAACAACGACAACATGGATAATGTGTCAGACAACATGGATAATGTCTCAGACAACATGGATAATGTGTCAGACAACGTAGATAATGTGTCAGAGCTCTCATGCTGAGGAAGATATCAAATTCAGCTTCACTGCTGCACATTTCTGTGGTGATAAAAAAAGTATCTAAAGTATCCAAAACATATTTGATCATAGTGCTTCTTCTGAACTAGCTCTCAGTATTTTCCTCTCCAGACACTATGCATGTCTGTCGCTCACTGTTGCATACAAAGCCTGGTGGCAGGTCGGAGGTTATTAGTGGGGGTGATCAGAGTTAGAGATATTTTGGACAGTGGGGGCAGAGTCCAGGCCGAGTAATGTACCCAGATAAGACTCCCTAGGGTCCAGCATCTGGTCTGGCCGTACTGGGTGCACTATGTTGGCAGGCTGAGGGGTCAGCGTGTACTTCTCCAGGAAGGCCAGGTCCGTGGCTGCTTGGTACCTGGTTATCTGGGCCTGGGCTTGGGGTGACGTGAGCACACCATGGGGTTGGGTGGAGATAGTTGTTCCGTGTCTGGCCAAGTCACCTTGTCCTTGGACGCCCGACATGTGGACGGGCACCAGAGTGACAGGAACACACGAGTCGGCAGTGGAACTCTGGAAGACGGTCTTGGGTTCCTCCGGGAAGACTTTAGGGGGTTCATCGTATGGCAGGACGGCCATCTTGTCCTCGTTAGTTCCGGTGGGAGGCTGCTCGCTGAACTTTGTGCTGTGAACGTGGTCCATGTGGTACTTGAGCTTGTCTTTTCTCTTAAAGGTGGCACTGCAGTGGGGGCAGTTAAAGGGGCGGGCGTCCGAGTGAATCACCATGTGTTTCGTCAGAGTCTTCTTAATCCGGAACGTTTGGTGGCATACTGGGCATTTGTGTGGTTTCTCACCTTTGAAATGGGTCAGATTTAAAGAAAAACTAATTGAATCCCCAATCAAAACGAATGAAATCCGTCCAAGAAAGCTGGAAGAAACTCAAAAGAGGGAAGGAGGGGTCATCTTACCTGAATGTGTTCTAAAGTGCATCTCTAGACTGGACTTCCCCTTGAACTCTTTCTTGCAGACCTCACACTGATGCACCGCCATTTTATACCTGTATACAAAAGCCTTATTCACGCATGTGGTTTCAAACCACATACCAGGAAAACACATTTCATGTTCACATTTTTATCATCACACATTCACTGGAAGAGCACACCATCTTCTGGCTCAAGGATTCTAACACACCACAACAAGGCTTAGACACCTAGACCTTTACTTTTGCCACACTTTTTCTCCCAAGTGGACACTCTTGTAATGGACAGTCAGGTGATCGTGCCGTCTGAAGCACTTCCCACACTCCTCACATTGGTGCGCTTTCTCACCTGCATCCAATTAAGAAAGAGCTCAGTCCACAATTCTTTTTAATTCACATGCATACATAGCAGGTGAACACTGATACATTCCATCTATATTAACACCACAGATTATACAGATTGAACCGAGACTGCGGAAAAAGGAGATTAATGGGGACATCGAACCTGAGTGTATTTTTTGGTGTTTGGTCAGATGGTCATGACGAATAAAGGTTTTCCCACACTCGTCACACTCATAGCGTTTGTCATCGTGATGGACACGGAGATGAAGCCTGTCAAAATCAAAAGGATAATGTTTGGTACATTCAGAAAAAAATAGATGACCATGTCACCATAATTATAATGTAATTGCAGTGCTTTGAGTTTCGGCCCTACCAGGTTCTCTCACATCACAGTTAGGTCATTCTCATGATATTTGGAAAACTCCAGACATGCTTTAAGATGGTATGTTTTAAGCCTTCTTCTTGTCACTGGAACATTACACCCACAGATTGTTGATATGGCTGACTTCTGCATCTCTCATCCCAACCAATGATCTGAACTCTCCAGATCCTTCAAGGTTCTTATAAGCCTCTCTTTGGGGCTTGTCTAACGAGACATGCTTTCGACCCCAATAGAGGCTGGATGTTTAGAAGGGTGGTGCAGAGGAGGGGGTACCTTGACTCTTGTGTAACAGGGTTAGATATTGGATGGAGACTGACCTATAGGAGCTGCCATGGCGGAAACTCTGCCCACAGATACTACAGAGATGGGGCTTCTCTCCACTGTGGATACGCAAATGTTCCCTCAATGTTGTTCTGTATATGCAAAGGAAAACACAACAGAGAAATACACGTTTTTGTTGATGAGATTCATATCGAAAGGTCAGTCTATATAAGTACAGTTGAATGAAATTGGCTGCCTTTACAAAGGAATTGAGGCCTGGATGTTTAAACGTGCAAAGTCATGCTGTAACACAGTTTTACCTCTCCCTCACTGATTTCCCGCAAATGAAGCAGGTCCATTTTCTCTTCCCTCCATGTGTGCATTCAATGTGTCTTTTTCTGTTGCCCGTGTCATTGAACTGTCGGCCACAGATATCACATGGGAATGGACCTGTGGGCAGATAAGAGGTTTAATTGGTGCTTATGTCACAACCGTACTTCTAATGTTAATATTAGCTTTCAACCATTGGTTAACACAATGTTTTTGAAGAATTTACGAAGCATTTAATGATTAGACAGCATTTCCCAATAGCTACATTCAAATGAAATAAATTGACTCACTCAATACACAGTCTAACTGAAGTCAACAGTTTCAATCTTTTGGATCAGTTTCAAGGGTATACTAGATCGAATAGTTCATTCGTTTAAACATGATACAAAAACTGAAGGTTTAAAGATGTTCGCACCTAAGTGGTACTTTTCTTGGTGTTTCAACCTGGCAAACCTGGACTTGAAGTAATCATCACAAAAGGAGCATTTGAAGGGCCGGTCCTGTGAGTGGAGGATCATGTGTTCCTCCAGATGAGGTCTACGTGTGAAAGACTTGTGGCAGATCTAACTCAGGGGTAAGAAGGAAGAGGATTAAGAGCAAACCAGATCATCTGGGCAACGGAACCACAATCACCTTGCAAACATGAGTGAGGAATGAAACTTAAGGAGTCTAAACGTGTCTTCATTTGGTTCTGTTAAACCCCTAGCATTAGGATACAATCAAAGCTTACATCACATTTCCAACCTTCGCTCTTCCTCTTCCTCATTATAATAAACTCTTGGATGTGGTCTGGGTGGAACCTGTAAACATGGGGCAAGTTAACACATATCCTACTGGACACAGTTTGGACACACTGTGGTCAGTCAGAGGTTTTCTAAGAAACAATGGTTCACCTCTTTCTTGACAAACTATGAATACAATTGTACTGAATAATTGATACAGTATTTTTCAAGAAAAAGAACCAATGACTAATGCCAGAGGGGTGGACCTGGTTTACCTTCTGACATGTTTGGACAGGGTTTTCCTGCTGGCATGGAGCTTGCTGCAGAAGGGACACTTGTGCTCCTTCCTCTGGAAGGGAGCATCATTGTCGTGTTTCTTCTTGTGCACAGTCAAGTTGGACTTGGTGGAGTAACACTGTAGACAGACGTCACACTGGAACGGCTTCTCCCCTGTGTGGACCCTGGTGTGACTCTCATACTTTCCTAAAAAACATTTGAGAAACATTACAGCCTGGGGTGTCGACCTATACCCCCATTTCTGGTTTAAAGGAGAATTTTGTTTTTATGTTGCAGCACAACATACATTTACGATTGGGTATCAATAAGCTATCATGTCAACTGATAAGAGGCTAATTATTTCCTTTCAGATCAATTTCAGGCCAATTCAATCATGTACCCCATCCAACCTGCTTAATGTCATTTTTCCCACCTATACGGTCAAACGTCTTGTCACACTTGGGGCACTGGAGAGTTTTCTTGCTGGCGGTGTGGATTATGACTGGTGCCAGGCCCTCTGGGTATACAGGTGCATGATTAGCACTGTCAGAGGTCTGACTGTACACCTCCACTTCAGGACCAGTCTGATCTTCTGCAGTTTCCACAATGACACGTCGGTTCTCCACTTCCAACTCTTCGTCCTCCCTCTCTTCTTCATCCTCTGATGCACCACCTGAGTGAGGCTTGCTTTCCTGCTTCCTGTCGTCATGTTCTTCTTTGTTCCCCTCTTCCTCTGGTAAAAAGGGGCCTGTCTCTTGCCCAACAGTGTCCTGAGATGGTTCATCCATGTTAGCCTCTGTGGCCTCAGTGTCACTCATTTTAAATTTGGCAGGTACTTTCCTCCTTCGAGCTGACCTCCTAGCAGTTGTGGTCACCTGACCTTCTGCTGCATTCTGAACCACTGAGTCCCCTTGTGTACAAATGTGACTCTTGGCCAGGTGATTCTCCAAAGACTTCTTGTAGCAAAACTTGCGGCTGCAGAAGCAACACTGTACACTAGTCTGGCTTTGGTCTCTGGTGCCATCTGCTGGGGCTTCAGTGTTTCTCTCAACATCTGGCTCCATCCCAGTCTTAGCCTGGGCCAGGACACAAACCACTGGTCCTTCTGTCTCGGTCAGCAACTTTACCACATCCATCATATCCAGGAAGTGGGCTGCCTTGGTCAGGGCAGGGAGCTCCCTTTCTGAGACCACACATTCTGACGTATACAGGAAGTGCAGCAGGTGCTGGAACACAGACTCCTCGACATGGTCCAAGGTGACATGGTTTGTGTGTGGGTTCTTGGTAAGCTCAGCATGGAAGTAACTGCTACCCTGGGCCAGAACCACTTTGTGGGCACTGTACTGTTTTCCACCCACTGAGACTTGTAGGTCGCAAAACCTCTGCTTGGTTCTGTCCTCATTTAAGAACTTAAGGACATTGTTACTGTGCTGCATCAAAGCCAGGTGCTTCATCTGACTGTCAGGATCTGACATGATACCTGAATCCACCATGTCCCTCCGTGAACTGGGGCTTCTTCTCTGCTTAGGTGGCTGAGGTTTGTTTAATTTCCTTTTCATCGTGGTGTGTCATGAGTCATTCGATTTGCCTGAAAACAGTCATAACAGCTGGTCAAGGATATGGTGAAGACATAGTCTATGATATTTGACAGGGAGCATGGTTTTCTTTGTTTGAGTAATATTAAGAGGTTTAAAATATTTTACATCAAATTACCAGACCCTATTGGATTCATAGTTACTCTGTGAAATTACCGCAAACAATAACATACGTAGAATTGTATGAGGTTGACGATGTTATAGGTTAGTTTCATGTGAGTAAAAGTGCCAAGTTGCGATCAAACGTGTTGCACACATTTTACATCACTTTGACATTCTGTCTAGCTGACTAATGCACTCCCGCATTCGCTATGCACCTCAAGGACCCCTATGTTGTTATGTTTCGCAATGGGCCCCCTCGGAGGAGAACTTGACAAACGACCCTTTCTGCCCCTCGGGTAGTGTAATTACTAGCGACGCTGATTTACAAGCCTACCTTAGCCGTTTCGATTAATCAGATTTGATCAAGCAACCGTGGTCGTATATATATGTTTACTGTTTCGAAGATCATAGCGCTAGCTACATTATATTATCCTGAACATCTCAAAATTGCCCCACCTTCCCAACGTCGAAGTGTCAGACACCTAAACAATCTGCCATTGGCTGATTCAGTTGTCCTAGTAAAAAACGTGTTGATCGTGTGGTAGACAAAATAAAGCTATAGAGTAATTTCATTTTTTATTACCTATGTTAGAAAAATAGGTATTTGTGTATGCAGCGTACAGAAAGTGCTCAAATGATTTATCTAATCAGTTTGTGAATGTAGAATGTGCAGGCGTTTATCACATAAGTCATTGAGAATGGTTACATTGCATTGTGGGTATTGTAGTAAAAAGATGCGGAAAACACGGAGAGAAATTCCCTTTTATGCAGAGCCATGTAAAGAGACTGTCCCTGTCTCTCTAAATGACTCTGCACTTTTACCCTCTGTTACTGACAAATTGTGTAGGCATTCTAAAGATGCTTTCTATCATATTGAAGACTATTTATAATGGCAATAAGTTGCTATTAGCTTGCTTTTGATGATGTAGGCCTACTTGACATGTAGAGGTGTCCAGGGGGGTATTCCAGAAAGCAGATTGTGTGACATACCCAGGGTAAATTAACTTCCCAGCTGACACCCAGCGTTGTAGCAACATTGCCAGTAGGTTGCTGCAACATTGTGAATCAGCTGGTGGGTTAATTTACCCAGTTATGTTGCATAACATGCTTTCTGGAATACCCCCCTAGAGATGTCCACTCAGATTATAAAGTGCAAAACTAATCTCGTGATATAGATTAAAGTGATTGAGGCCAATTACTGATAAGTAATTAAATCAACAAAGAGACAAGTACTGTGCGTGTTTATGTATGTGCGTGTGTGTGACCGCGTGTGTGTGACTGATTGTGTATGACATGCATGTGAAAAGGTGAACAATTAGCCACTTTTACTGTGACTCTTAAAACGTGGAAGATGAATATGTCAGTCCTCTGAACCCAATACTCTGGCCAACTCTGTAAGACATTGTAAGTGCATTAGCTTAATCCCATATATCTGGCTTGCAGTGATCCCAACCTTGGTCAAAGCATGCATGGGGATAACGGCATAAGATGGCATCCTATGAACCAGGAGTCTTCATCACTCGGTGAAATAACATGGATATTTATTCAGGCAACTTGATTAGGAGGATTTGAAAACAACAATGTTGACAATGTTGAGAGTCTACGGGTATTTTTGTGTTTTAGGGTTTGTTATTGCAGGTAATTTCGCTCTTTGTCTGATGCTATCTTGTTAATGGGCTATTTTTGTATTTTGTTCTGTGAGCTACAATTCTGTCTACAGTAAAGAGGTCAAGGAGTAGCTCTGTCAACCTGTTTTATTTCTGTTGGACATTCTCAAGACATCACAATCTGCAATGTTATGAGTTTCTGTGTCTACACCAGATAATTATTGTTAATTATACTAACTTTCTTCTTGGCAGTCAAACTGAATTCTCGACAGTAAAATCGTTTTTATGTTCCTTGTAGACATTCTCTCTGACAACAACATTAACGGATGTGAAGAGCAGCCGTGCCATAACGGTGGTGTGTGTGTTGGCGATCATGCAAGCTACCGATGCCTCTGCTCCCTGCAGAGCCCAGATGGCCGCCTCTATGGGGGAGAGAACTGCACAGTTGCTCTGCTGGGTTGTAATGCCAAACCATTGTGAGAATGGAGGAATTTGTTCTCCTCTCTTCATGAACAATCGACATGCCTACACATGCATCTGCCAGGCCGGTTTCTCGGGCCTGAATTGCAAGACTCCGACCGCATTTTCATTTGAGACCCAGGGTCACATGTATGTGACAACTCAGCTTCTGGATCCTGAAGCACCTCTCAATGTTACATTCAGCTTCAGGACGAGACACCCCATTGGCACCCTCCTCCAGCGGAGGGTGGACGACCTGCTGCTGACCATCGAGCTGGTGGACGGACGTCTCCGCCTCAGCAGTCTGCGGGGTCAAGGGTCGAGCACCCTGGTTCAGGAGCTCCCTGAGAAGGTGGCGGACGACGAGTGGCACCGGGTGGAGGCCCTGCTGGGCGGTGTTGTGAGCCTCATTAAGCTGCGCCAACCCTGCTCAGAGGGAAGCTGCTCTATGGAGTCTGGCACAGAGGACCCTTTTCTCGAGCGAGGCTCGGGGTTCCTCGAGCTGGAGTCTGTCCGCCAGAGCCTCTTTCTAGGATCAGAAGGAGGAAGGTCGGGCTCAGCTGCAAAGAGAGAGGCTGAATACCCTCCAGCCTACCTCGGCTGCTTCCGAGACGTGTTAGTGGACTCACGGCTTGTGGTGCCCGCTGGGAAGCTGAGTATCAGCTCCTCCACCCAGGTGAACGTCACACTGGGGTGCAGTGAAAGGGACAAGTGTGAGGATAGCCCTTGTCAGAACAGGGGCCGCTGTTTGAACCAGGGATGGAGGAGCTTCTCTTGTGATTGTCAGAGGCCCTATGAGGGGCCCACCTGTGCGGAAGGTAAGGACTGAGGGATAACCGTTCCAGGAATCACTTGTAGAAAGTAGCTCACGCCAAATGCCATCCCCATAGTGGAAAACATCAACTGTAATGAAACCTAAATAATAATAACACTAATAATAGAACAGTACAATTACATCTCTGATGACCCTGTCTGACCCTAAACCCATTTTGTATCTGCCTAGGTCAGATTAAGCAGTAATGCCACACTGCTAATTTCAGCCTCAGAGAGTTCACAACCACACCATCTGAATGCCAGGCATCTTAACTAAGCAGCACCTAACACAGAATAAAGTTAGACAGTTCCTTTTAAAGGAGCTTATAGAGCTAGTAAAAAATAGCACACACACAGGCATGAACTCGACAACACCTGTGACGAGGATTAAAGAAACGTGGGATTGATTAGCAGACTAGGAGCAGCTTCGCTTTCAGGAAAACACAGTGTGGCCTAGGGACTCTGAGTACTCTCCGTCAACGTGATCTGTGTACACAGGCAGGAGTTTCAGTCAGAAACATACTGTAAAACCATTTGTCAAACAGGTTTGGGTTCCTTCCCATTGCAATATAGTCATTTTAAGGGAGATCTGATGCATTGAAATTAAAATTGTGTACTAAGGTTTAAGACATAATACTTTTTTTCGTATTCTTGTAAACGTTCTGTTATTATGACACATTATTGAGCTGAGTTGATATTGATCTCAACTATGAAAGGGAAGTATTTAATTGGACTATTTTGTGTTCTTCCTTTAGAATATATCACTGCTAGGTTTGGCAACCAAGACTTCGGGAGCTTTGCCCTCTTCTCATTGGACGATGACCCAGGAGACACGTTTGTTGTGTCCATGTTTATCCGCACAAAGCAATCCAGCGGCCTTCTCCTGACTCTGGCCAATAGCACCAGCCAGTACCTCCGACTGTGGCTGGAGGAGGGCCAGATCAAAGTTCAAGTCAACAATTTTGAAAGCCTGGTAGGGCAGAGCTCAGTCAGCAATGGACACTTCCACCTGGTGATGGTAAAGCTGGAAGACAGAACAGTGGCCCTGTACCAGTCAGGCCACAGCCAGGGGACGATCCCTATCCGGCCTGTACTGGCTCAGTCAGGGGACCTAGTCTACGTTGGAGGTCTGGCTGACCAGCGAGCCACTGCCTCCTTCGGGGGTTACTTCAAGGGGTGTGTCCAGGACTTGCGGATCAACAGCAGACCCCTGCAGTTCTTCCCTATAACAACTCCAGTGGGCTCTTTCAAGCTGGAGCAGCTTACCAACGTCACACATGGGTGCACCAGTGATAACGCCTGCTCTGTAAGTCTCTGACAGACCTGCACATGGTTGCTGATGAGACCCGTAGATATCATCTACATACCTACTTACTGTATATAGATAGGGCAAGAAAGACAGCCTTAAGGTTGGGCAAGTCATCACTGACAGGACAAATGACCCTGCTTATCCTCCTCAGGCTGGTCCATGTCTGAATGGTGGAGTCTGCTACTCCATGTGGGATGACTTCAGCTGCAGTTGCCCTCCCAATACTGCAGGGCGGCGCTGTGAGGAGGTGAAATGGTGTGATCTGTCCCCCTGCCCCTCGACCGCAGTATGCCAGCCTCTGGCCCAGGGTTTTGAGTGTGAGTATTTAAGGTCCTCTAAAGTAGAGGTTGCACTTCAAAATCACTTATGGATGTTATGTCTGTATCATAGGTTTGTGCTATTGTCTTTGTAACACAGTGTTATGTTCTCCTTTCATTCATTGATGTGTGTGGACTGATTGCCAAGATTATAACAACAGGTCAGGGTATTCCTATGATTAGAGATTATAGTGTTAAGTGTTAAGGGTTATCACATGGACCTTGTTTATATGTGTAGTCATCATGTTCATATGTGTTATTAACGTTGATACTAAACAGAAAATGGCTAATATATTTTTAGCTCATCAAGTATACAACTGATTGAATCTGCTCTTC
Organism: Mallotus villosus; assembly: GCA_903064625.1. Lineage (NCBI taxonomy): Eukaryota > Metazoa > Chordata > Actinopteri > Osmeriformes > Salangidae > Mallotus > Mallotus villosus. Next base: position 46,061 of record CAEFZP010004496.1, on the reverse strand, counting down.
GTACTACAGGCAAGTCTAATGTGACCCTCCGAAGTGACCAAAGCACACTGATCTACAGAGGCAATGGGAAAATCAGTCGCAGCATCAGCAGTGTCGTTCTTAGTTTCCGAACCAGGCAAACTGACGGCACCCTCATGCATGCAGAACAAAGTTCAGAATACCTCACCATCTCCCTCCAGCATTCCCGCCTGCTTCTGGAGCTACAGGTGAAAGCGGGTGTAGGCTCCCCGAAGCTGACTGCACAGAGCTGGGGGCCGGTTAGCGACGGCGAATGGCACACGGTGGAGCTCTCCATGGAGAACCCTGACCTCAAGACCTCCAGGTGGATCATGGTTCTGGACAAGAGGAGAGAGGAATCAGATGTGTCAATCGTATCCTCCGGGAACCTGGACTTCCTCAGAGACGGGGTGGACATCCTCCTGGGGGGGCTAGGACCTGAAACTGGGGGGCACCTGGCTGGGTGCCTAGGGCCTGTGGAGATTGGAGGGCTTTTATTGCCCTATCATGGAGACACTGACCTGAATCTACCGAGGCCTCAAGATGAGCAGTTTGTGAGGATATCTGGCAGTGAGCCTCCCCAGTACGGCTGCTTGGGAGCAAGTGTATGTGCACCCGACCCCTGTCTGAACCAGGGTATGTGCGAAGACCTATTTGACCAATTCCTCTGCAAATGCTCTCCAGAATGGTCAGGACCACAGTGCCAGGACTCCACTGACACCTGTGCTTCCAGCCCCTGTGTCCATGGCACCTGTAATATTCTGTCCGGTGGGTACATGTGTACGTGTGAGCCAGGATACACAGGGGCCCGGTGTGAGGCAGACGTGGACATGTGTGATGACAACAAATGCAGCCAGGGGGCAACTTGCCTCAGGGGCCTCGTGAACTACGGCTGCCTCTGCCCCCAGAACATGACCGGGTTTCTCTGCAAGTGAGTCTCAAACACCTTCCATCTGAACTACTAACACTAAGTATGTATTTCATAGAAGCAAAGACATACAAAAAAGCTAACTTATAGAAATAACGTTTTATTTTCCAGTGTAAAAATCCCCGACTTACCATGGTATAAATCCCTTTCTGATTCTGATATTGAGAAGAGTTTGTAAGTACATATACAGATGACCAGCACCCGCACCCCACCAAATCTTGTGAGTTGTCTCATGCTGGCATTTTTTCTGTATTTTTGTCTTCATTTTTGTTCGTTTATTTTATAGGATCCCAACCCTGCCTGTGTCTGTTTGCCTGAGTAGCAGGTGGAGCTACAGCTGTTTCAATGGTGGAAACTGCTCTACAGTAGTGAACACCTGTGACTGTCTTCCTGGTTTTATGGGCCAATGGTAAACCATGGATAGTCACAGTAACTTAATCCATTTGGCTTCTGCGTAGAGGATATTTGCTGTCATTTCCTGTTCAAGCTCTGTACCAATTTAAATGGCTGCTAAGTATTCTTTCTCTGCAGGTGTGAGATAGATGTGGACGAATGCTGGTCCAGCCCCTGTGTAAATGGAGGATATTGCCACAACCTCAACAATGGATTCCAATGCATGTGTGAACTAAGCTTCTCAGGCCAGCTCTGTCAGATTGACATCAGTGACTTCTACTTCTACGTGTTCATCTTTTTTTGGCAGAACATGTTCCAGCTTATGTCGTACCTCGTCTTGCGCCTCGATAATGAACCTGAGGTAGAGTGGGTAATGGAAGATGAAGCCGAGTGAGAGGGCTTTGGTCACACATCTATGATCAGCTTACCTTCACAGAATCCTAAGCAGGAAATATGATCTCCACGATCAGCATGTGAAGTATCTACATATCTACCTATTGTGAATAGAAGTTTAGTCTGAACATAAAATACATTATGTACAGTACAATACAGATTTCAGACTGTGTGCTTCAAATATGTACTGTATGTTATGTACTAGACTCTCATACTTAAAGCACAAGATTGTAGAAGGCTGTTTTTGTGCCTTATAATATTTTTTTAAAGAAAACTTTTTTCTAATGTACCGTGTTTTATATTGAGACATACCTGCGCTAAGTTGTAGTGCTGACAGATATGACAGAGCATCTATTTTTGAGAAAACCTAATTGTGTAGTTAGAAAATACATCTGAATAAATACACAAAAACACAAATACATAAAACCACCAATAAAATATATACAGTATTCTAATGGTTCCAATGTTAATGTTTTATTACATGTTTACAATTCTTTGTAAAGTTACTATGTACATACAGTCCTCAATAGACAATACAGACATAAATATAGCGAATGTTACCTACTGCCACTTTCAAAGTTGTCAGCATTACAAATAAATAACATTTAATTTCAACACAAAAAATGTATATACTCTAGCATTAACATTGATGCTGATCACAACCAAGCCTTATCAGAACCATAACCTAAACATCTTGAAAGAAATGTAGGGTCAAATGCATTGACCCAGTGATGGTACTATCCAAATAGTATCAATCTATGATCCGAAATCTGAAAAAAAAATGTTGGATCAGAAAAGTGAACATTTATTTAGTTTAGTTTAATACCAGTGTCAACTCAAACAACTGAATGACAAAAACACTGATAACTGACTGAAAAGGATGAAGTCTGTAAACTAAAGTAAAGTTAACATTAATAGTTAACATCTCCACATTTTACACGTTCTGCAAGTCTGCTCCAACAACAGCCTGCATCAATACTTTTCTGCCTTGGTTTCTAGTCTTGTACCAAGCTCTCAGATCAGGTATATGAGAGACGCTATTCTACCGTGTATAACAGCATCAAAGTGTTGCTAGTACATTCTTCAATTGTAGAGGGTGCAGGGTTCTGATGGGAAAGAGTGGCAAGCAAGGGTTAGGTGGACAGTTGGCAGTCACAGAGCTCTCTGTATATTCTCTTCCTCACGCTGGACATGTCCCTCTGGGAGAACTGGAGTGGCATCCCCAGAACAAGACACCGGCAGTACTGAGAGGAGCAGGAGGCATAAGAGATATAAGCAGAGGAGAGAGTAGGTTTAGGAATATCTTATTACTGGAAGACAGACCACTTATTAAAGTAGAGAAAAAAGCATGCTAGTACCTCCAAGACAAACACTCCACAGTCATTTTCATTTGTTTGCTGAGGGATTCCCTATTTGGCCAGTAGAGGAAGACAAAGAGTTACATGCAAATGGTCACATGGTAGATTCCAAAGGACTCCTGAACCGTACAGATAAAAAAATCTATATTTTGTAACTATCCCTAAAATCCTAAGAACTGGGACAAACAAGAATAAAAGTCAAGGATATGGACAACAAACACCTATGCTAGTCATCCCACCTCGTTAACAAACACTGTCCAGCCACTCTGGAAAGCAGTTTGTTTCTTTTCCATTGCTTCAGTCTTGATATATTTTAGGATGTTCTGTTGAAACAATAAGAACATTTAGATATTTATGTTGATTTATGGTGATAGGACTCACATCCTTTGTTTCAGACTCGAGAGGGAACAATCTTATGGTTTATATTTTTCTGATTTGTATTGGCACATCCTCAATGTCCTCCACCTGGGCAACTTCCTTGAACTTGATGCCTTGGGAGTCATACAAGTTGATCCTCTTGCTTGCTATGTCCACAGTAACGAGGCACCAATGGATCTCCAGGTGAATAGGCACCAGCAGCAGTGTCTTTGAGAACAGGTCCACCTATCAAAGCACGTGCACATAAAACACTTTAGAACAAGCCCATGCTTGTAAACTGTCAACATACTTAGATTGAGAGAAACTACATTTGTCTGAGGTTCTAATCTATGATGTCAGATGCCAGAATAACTAATGGGTTACATGTTGTGATGTTGGTTACAGCCATAGTCAGCTAATTATACTAGCAAGGTAGTGGGAGCGGAACTTGTGTGTTTCCAGGAAGTCAAGCCAAGACATACTTCAGGATCATTAACAAGATAGTAGCTAATAGGGGTGGGTGGAAAAATCGATTCACATTTGAATATTTAATCGAATCGTGACCCCAAAAATCGAATTGTGGGGTACCAAAAGATTCCCACCCCTAGTAGCTAATGTTACAAATCTAATTTTCAAATCTAACCATAAATGTATCTTAATAAAAAATGAGCGACTACCTATTCTATCTGAATCTCAATGGGCTATCCAACCATTCATTGACAACACATTTCTACTCGGTAGGTAAACTAGGTTTAGTAAGATAGTTATAAACTATCACTCTAACTAACATCAACTCCATCCATCCACCCTTTCTGGAACCTCCTTTAACACACGTTAGTACGACCTCAGTTAATACCTTTTTTGTCCATCTCCTCACACCTTCATATCCTTTAGTCATCAGCTGTCGGTGGAAGAAGCTGTTGAGGAAATGGACCTGCAGGAATGAGAAAAAAACACAATTAACATTAATCAACAAGTCAGAAAGTAGAATATTATTCAAAACAATTGCAAGCAAAACGCATGAATCAGCAAAAACTACCTTTTGGTGTGCAGATTCCATGATCAGTTCCCCATACATGTTCATGACCTTGAAAGGTACAAAATAAATGCTAAACGTTTATTTTGGGTCATTTACCAAAAAAGCTTAGACAATGTACTAAATGTAGTTTAGCAACAAGTAAGTGGATTCTCAGCAGGGACAAACCTGGTCATTGAGCCAGTTGTGACCATCCAGAGTAGCCAGGTCCTCCAGTGTTAGAGTGTGCCTGTTATAAACTACTCGGAACGAGGACATTGGTGTTCTTGCTAAAACAGTTTGGTATTTTGCCATTTCCCCAAAGATAGGCACATTCCTACAGGAACAGGATGAGACATATTGGTTATGAAATGTTTCTCTCTAAAACTGTGTCTACAGGCCAAGAGTGCCAAACTGATGAGGACTTACTCATTAGAAACCTTCATGTCAAGCATTGTATTGAGATGCCTCAGTAACATACTCTTTCTCAGAGGGACGAAACTTCCGTACTTCTCAAGGAAGTTGTCAAGGAACACTAAAGAGAGAGACATATTTGAATAGACTGGACAGGTATGACATTCGGAATAACAACAGCTTTGTAAAAAGGCTTACTATGAATGAGCCTTTTGATTGCTTCACTGCTGGTGTCGATGGTCGACTGCTGGCTTTGAGATGGCACCACTCCCTTCGTCTCCTCCACCTGTTTAGCAGTGACGCCCGCATCACTGGCTAGACCCTGGTGCTGCTGGAGACTGCCAGGTATTTCAGACACAGCAGACGATACAGGACACACCGTCACGTCGGAAGTGTCATTTGCGGGCCTGTCATCTAGGGCTTCTGTCCCGTCACAGCCAGCGTCTGAAGCCCATTTACCCTCTTGTTCACTAGGTGACTTGCCCCCTTGAGCATCTCCAGTGTGATTGAGTACCTGGAAGTTAGAGCGGAATGTGCAAATTCTTCCTTTAAAACACCTCTTTCTTTTGAACCTGGAGAGCCAGAATGAACACCTTGCTCTGCTCCACGTCCTGTGGGGCCACTTTGTCAACAAACACCGGTAGAACTGAATGTTAAATTGGAATTTCCCTCTAGGATTAATGGACCGGGCGGGTACTCCTCTTGCCATTGACTTGAAGCGTTTACTTTGGTGTGGCCTTTCCTTTCCTTTGGAGGCTTTTATGTTCAGCGGTGGAACATGGCCAGTCACCTCAAATGCATGCAGGTGTAGAGTTTCTGAGAGGGGCTGCCCATTGGTTTGAGCTGAAGGGGGATGGTCAGAGGAGGGCATCAAGGGAGTCTCCGTGAGACTATTGGACGAACAGGCTTGAGACATTGAGGAGTCCTGGAGCTTTACCTATCTGTATGTTGTCAGTATAAGGTAGGCACAGGCGCTGTTTCGAACAGTTGCTTTTAACTTCAGTCCGGTCTTAGATTGGAAGTTGGGAGCCAATATCTCTTAAGTATGTGTCCATGTATGGTCCATCTCCTGTTCTCCATTAGATGGCCCCCTATGGTAGTTTCACAAATAACCTGGGTCTCCTCTGAACTCGGTCTTCATTTGCTGCATCATTTCAGATCGCACACTCCTTGTAAATAGTCCACATACTGCAAATTAAGAAAAATATAATTTATACTTCTCATGAATTCAGACAATATCAGAAGCCAGTACAGCTACTGGGCTACATGTGCTGATGTTGGTTAAGGTCCTAGGAGAGTCAAATCGCGTATTATACATATAATGTGAGTGGAAATTGGTTATGCTATCAGGTAGCCTATATCAAACCGAGACATACTTCAGGAACTGTTAAATTAACTAGACAGTACAGTAGCTCACGTTTAAATTCTAATTTTCCTATTTAACCTTAAAGTTACCTACAATTAATACAAAAAGAGCGACCATCTATTCAACACTAATTTCAATAAGCGATCCAACCCTACATTTGGCAACACATTTCTGCTCTAAATTAACTGTGTTAATCACAATAAACGTTACCTACAGCTCCATAATCACCATCCATACCAACTCGGGATTAACGCATGTGTTTTGTTGACATCGTATGTAGTCGCATGTTTAATACGTCACTTCCGGGTATTTTAAGTGGTCTATGGAATTATTAATCATTCTTGATTTATGTTATAATAACATAAACAAGTCTTAAAGAAATTTGTGAAAATATTGCGTACATGCTTAAAGTAGCATGTACGCTACTGAAATACTGAAATAATTAAACAAATTCTCAACAATAAATTAGCACCCCAGATTTGATAGAATGTTTTTGAAACTTCGTAGCCCTGATTAATAATGACGTGAATCTGTCGAATACGTTTACTTCTTTATCATTTCATCTTTATCTTTTTTTTTCTTGATGCAATATACTTAGCTACATAATATGTTTTTGATATAACCAAAATAATCCAATAGTCTTTTTGAATACAGTTCCAATTGATCACCCCAGACCTCAGTTTGCATATGGCCAGGGTGGGCAGTATATTTGGGTGCACTCTGAAGAGTGTAGATAACTGACAGGTGACAAAGGTATCGGTGGGATGATCATATTTACCTTGGCTCAGTTTCAAGTAAAAGCTATAACTACTGGGACCATGGACTCTGCCTTACTTCAAACCCTCTTGACTCCCTGCCTGCTTCAATACATTTAACTTGTCTCCGCTCCTGCATTGCAGATGAATCTCCTGGGTTCTGTACCGGTTTGGGTTGTGCTAGTAGGGGCATGGGCACAAGGTTTACCCGGTGTGTCTCATCTCCCATGCGACTCCCCTGAAGCAGAGGCTGCAGCACTAGTGGCACAGGATTACCTCAATGCCCAGCACACTCATGGCTACAAGTATGCTCTGAACCAGATTGAGGAGTTAAAGATCATTACCATAGTAAGTCAATTCTAATCAATTAAATACATTCTAGTTGAATTGTTGTTCAAATATTAACCATTTAAACTACTTTGTCAGTAAATTTGATGTTCAAAGTTAAAGAATATTCTATGACAGAATACTGGTGTCCAATACTTAATAATGATTCCCATACTTACTCATATTGGTTTTGTGTTGAAATACTGTGATGTATTCAAGGCATCAAAGCAGAACCACTTTATCACATAAAATGGATCAAGTCATCAAGTAATGCTGCTTATTCCTCATGTTAAGCCTGGGGGTGGAGAGGCCTATCTGATGGACCTGGAGTTACTAGAAACCACATGTCATGTCCTGGACCCCACACCTGTGGCCAACTGCACAGTCAGGCCCAAATACTTGACGGTGAGTCTTACCTCTATAAAGGTTTGTAAAGGTTACACAAATGTATTGCATTTCTGTGCACTGTAGTGAATACTTTTTAGGACTATTTTAGTATGTTCAGGCCCATCCTTGTGAAGCAAAGTGAGGTTCAAGTGCCGGTTGTAATGTCAATTATATTACTTGTTGTTCTGGAAAGTACTTCATATTTACGCATCTGCTCCCTCCAAAACAAGTCTGCTGCGACCATGAATGGCTGTGTTTTATGTGTTCCATTACTTTCCTATTTAATATGTTGTCTTTTGTCATCTAGTCGGTCGAGGCAGACTGTGATGTGGTGTTGTCAAATGTTGGTGGAGTTTTATCCGTCACATCTTTCAAGTGTAAAACAGACGGTGAGCGTTGGCTACACTCTACTATCCTAATCAAATTAATGTGGAATGTCTGGACTCAATCATTAATCCTTCTAAAGTGTGACATTGTTGCATCAGGCCCTATTCAGAAATCCTCTACGTCATGGTCAAACTTAAGAAACAATCCTAATGAGGACGAGGACATTGCTTGTACACAAGGACTCATTGTACCTTAATGTCCAAGTTAACCAGACACACACACACTAATCTCTCATCCCTATTGGATTCAATGTTTAGAATCAACTGAGGACATATGTTTGGGCTGTCCTATGCTGCTGCCGCTTAATGACACTGCAGGCCTAGCACTTGTCACTGCCTCTCTTGCCTCTTTCAACAACAAGACAGGCAACGAGTCTTTGTTTGCTCTGGAGGAAGTGGGACGGATTACCTCTCAGGTAAAAACCTTTTTGTTTTATTTTTACATATAAGGATGTGATGTAAAGATGCACTGAATTGATTGTGTATTGTATTTCCTTTATCCTATTGAATAAACAATATATCTGTGCATTATGTTAATATAAATGTTTGCAGGTGGTAAGTCCCAGGCTTCTATACCAGGCAGAATACATTATAACAGAGACCAACTGCACCATAGAGAACAATAATAGCTGCGTACCTCTGCCTGCTCCGTTTCCTGTAAGTCCATAGAGTATGACATTCTGAGACATAAAACAAAAAGTTTCACAGTGAACTGGTCCAGCATTGGCTAAAGTACAAAACTGTGAAAAACAAGAAATGTGTTTTGACTTCTTCCAGCAACGTGGCTTTTGTCAAGCACAAGGTGGGAGTTTTGGGAACACAGTCGACTGCATGATATTTGTAACAAAGGTAAGAAAACTATTTTTATTTTGTTCATTAATCAACCTTTAATTAATCGTCTTAAGAATTCTTAATTCAAATGTTGAAATGGTCTAAAATGTCAAGTCATTATCTCTGACATTCTGTTCATCCTCCTTTATCCTAAAGACTGTCAATGGCACCAATGACACAGTGCCAGCTCCTCCGCCTGTGGTCCACGTCCACACAGGAAACCTTCTCGTCAAACCAGGGCTGAGGCACCACAAGCTCACCCCCTTTCATGACCCTGACTCCAGCGGCATTCTGTCTGCTGAGTCCCATGAGGTGGTGCCTGTGGTCCCCAAAGTCACGGACGTGCCTGCCACAACAAATGCCCTGAATGCTACAGACAGCCTTGCTGTTCAGCCCACTTTGCTAGTACCATTGTGCCCAGGGAAGGTCAAACATTTCTAAGAATTAAGGGTTCATAAAGCTCTGCTGCTCTGAAAACAAATACAGTACACAGTTCAAGCTACCCACAGCAATACTGGTGCCCATAAGACAAGATTAAAACATAATAAAATAATACTTTTATCAACTTCAATAAGCAAGTATGTATTCATTTTATTGATAAAAATAAATAAAGATCTTTCTACGGCTTCACAAGTTGTTGGGCCTCGGCCTTGTTTGACTGTTCCCACTCATTAAATAAACCCATTGAACTCACTAAATAAACTACCCAACTGATGATAGCAACCAAGCTATAAATTAATTTGTATCGAGCAAATTGTCTCTGGACAGGTTGATGTAATAGGGGGCACCGAGTTTATAACAGTCATTGCCAAACCTTTGAAAGCTACCTGGGGTAACCAACACAATAAGAACATATCTTCTGGACATTAAATGGATTCAACTATAATCACGGTAGCTATCTTACTGATCGGACACCTATTTTCAGGCTTAATGGGAAATTGGTAGGAGACTAAGATTGATGTTAAAGCAGGCTCCCGTTGTAGCGTTTAACCAAGTCCAAATAGAACGAAAACATGCCGTTTGTCATTTTATACAAATTGAAGAAATTAATATGTTTGAAGGGTTGCGTCATGACCCATTTGCAGCCATCTCATAGTGATAAGGGGAACTGACATGAACCCACTTCTTAAAATCTCAATAAAAGAAAATGAATCTTAATTTCCTACTTTGTGTCCTACCACATTTACACCAGGAGAGGGCAGGCAACAACCACACAAACTTGAACATGCACAAACCTAATAGAAAAACTTGTGTTAAAGATCCCCATAATTCTCCCAAAAATATATAAAAGGGTAGTTTTTACAATTTTATTAACATTTTATAGACATGACAGTACACTACAGTTTGACTTGCTGGGGCTATTCACAGATCCTGCAATCAGAACATAACATTCAAATCTTCAAGACAGTTGACCATTTCATTTGCATCCTTATTAACTCACCACTTGGGTCAGTCTTCATCTCTGGAGGATTGAGAGGGGTAAAAGCTCCGAAACGTCTTTACAGAGTCTTGTGTAATGACAGGAGCCCAATAATGTTGGAATGACTCTTGGTGTTCAGGCAGTGAAGAATCAGACAAGTCCAGAGCCTGCGAGTGGGACTCTAAACCAGCCGATCCAGCTGGTTGATACAGTGGTACGTTTGCAGGGGTATGCTGGCCTGAAGAGTTCCCCTCTACATTGACTGCTCTGGGTGGTGGTTGAGATTTCCCATATGGTGCATTTAGAAGGGTATGGAGTTGTTGAAGAAGTGTACCATTAGGCTGAACTTCAGAGTCATGACTAGCAAGCAATTGAGAGTTGGATAGTTTGGGGCTCTTAGCAAGTGCATCATAGGGCATATCCGCTTGTACTGGAGGAGGAGGTTGAGGAGGCCACAGAGCGCTGCCAGACAGTTGAGGTAGCTTGATGGGGTCACTAGATATTTGGTCATAGGGCTTTTGAAGAGAACGCTGACTATAGACCTCAAAAAATGACTGCTCTGAAGACTTGGATTTCATATTATGTCTGTCACTATTTGGAAACTGTGAATCTAAACCGTCAAAACCCCAAAATGGTGGCTGAGCTTCAGCGAGGTGGCGGTCATAAGTTGTCGGATGCACATCCTGGTTACGCATTTGTGTGTTGTAGGGCGCAAAATACGGCTGTTTAGGATGTTCATGCTTTGGGGATGGCGTGTCAGGTTTTGGTCCGCTGGGGGCACTGGTAGGTAGATGGCCATTGGGTTGTTCAGGAGGTTGAGGTATGTGGGCCTCAGAAGATTGCTGTATCCGAGACTTATATTTAATTGGGTCATTGGAGTCACTGTTCCGGAACATGCTCGGGGATGGCGTGTCAGGTTTTGGTCCATTGGGGGCACTGGTAGGTAGATGGCCATTGGGTTGTTCAGGAGGTTGAGGTATGTGGGCCTCAGAAGATTGCTGTATCTCAGACTTATATGTAATTGGGCCATTGGAGTCACTGTTCATTAACACACTCAGCCAGTTTATAGGCAAGTTAGAGGGCTCTTCATTAGACACACTTGTGGATTCTGGGGTGGCAGGAATTGGACATGGCAGATATGCACAATGTGATGGGTTTTGCTTTTTTTTTGTGATAAAGGAACCCTAAAGGAACCTGGTGGTGGTAGTGGTGGTGTTGATGGAACATGGTGGGAGGACAACAGTCAGAACGTCCAGCAGGGCAGATGGATGGACAGTTTGGAATAGATTCAGCCCCTGGATGACCAGTTTCTTCAGATAAATCATGAGCAACACTTGGCAGAGGCATGGGTGGGTTTCTTAAAGGGACATGCTGTGGCCTATGAGTTTGCATAGATGGTAAAGGCTTTTTTCCCTCATCTAGAAAGATGTTTGTATGCATGAACCTAGGCTTCTGGGTGGTAGGGATTTCTTGCGGAGCGTTAAAGGGAAATATGAAGGGAGGCCGGTGCCCATGTTCAGTCTGACCTTCTGTGGAAGTAGTTTTAGGATGGTGAGGTCTTGAGTGGTCGGGAGAAGTGTAGAGATGTGTAAGGAGTGGAGGAACACTGCTAGGAGGAGGCAGCGTATATTCACTAGGCCACTGTGGAGGAATGAATGGAGTCGGCAGTCTGTTTAGGGGATGTACTTCTAAAGGCTTTTTGTTTGGATGAGCAGTATTTTTGGTGAAAAATGGGAATTGATAACCTGGAGGGTACTCGATGGGCTCTGTGATATCCTTTGGATTCTGAGTGTAAGGCTTGTGGGGCTGAGGGGGGTTGTAGGGCTGAGGGGGGTTGTAGGGCTGAGGAGGGTTGTAGGGCTGAGGAGGGTGGTGGGGCTGAGGAGGGTGGTGGGGCTGAGGAGGGTGGTGGGCCTGAGGGGGGCTGGTGGGGGGTTGTGGGGCTGAGGGGGTTGTGGGGCTGGTGGGGGTTGTGGGCCTGAGGAGGGTTGTAGGGCTGAGGGGGTTGTGGGGCTGGTGGGCTGAGAAGGGTTGTGGGGCTGAGGAGGGTTGTGGGCTGAGGAGGCTTGTGAGGGCTGAGGGGGCTGGTGGGGGTTGTAGGGCTGAGGGGGCTGGTGGGGGTTGTAGGGCTGAGGGGAAGGCCAAGAAGGGTCATCATGATCAACAGGACTGTTGGAGGATGGCCTTGGAAGCATTGGTAGTTTTGGAAACTGTTCTTCTGGGCAAGACAGTTTCATCTCACCCCTGTAGGCAATTTCCAGAGTGAACATTCCATCCTTAAAACACAGACAAGGATTCCACAGTTAAGAACATGAAACATAAGGATAAAAAGAAAATGTCCCATAAAGCAGATGTGTACCTTTGCTGTCGCACAAGGTGCATAGCGAGTCGATATGATTACACCTTTTGGATGCATTACCACACTGTATCCACACTGGGATGAAACCTTCATCAGAGGCTGCCATTGACCCTTCACTGCAAAGAAAGAAACACTTTACAATCACAGCCCAAGTCCATGAGAATATGACCAGAAGAATTGCAGACTACATAACTGCTTGAAACATGCCACCATCTTCTAGTATACAAATCATCTATACCTCAAGGAGCTGCCTGACATTTATTCAGTGCACTCATTTAAATGTCATTTTATTTAGCAGATGTTTTTATCCAAAACAACGTAATAATATTGCATAAAGAAGTGTGGCATCAAATCTAGCAGATGTTGTTATCCAAAGTAATAATATTGCATAAAGAAGTGTGGCATCAAAAATCTAGCTTGATCAATATTAAAATGTTTTTAGATGACTGGGACGCATTACATGTAGCAATGAATGTTGGGTGACCCCAGTACTTACATTTAACAGTGATGTCATCTGATGAGGCACATTCCACCTCAACTATCATGCCATCATGATAACAGGAGACTTTTGGGACATTGGGTGAAGATGGTTTGGTGGCTGGACAGGACATTCTCATTTGTAATCCAGACCAACGCAAGGGTAGAACATAGTTATTCTCCTAGAAAAATAAGGCAGATGATGAAGACCATGTTTAATACATTAGAGACTACTGATAAAATCATATCCCACCTCCAAAAAGACATAACAGCCTTTGTATGGGGCAACCAAAACCATATCTTGCTGTGTTGGTCTCAAAGTATAACCACAGCTTGGTGGCAATTGGCTCAGGGGCATGGGAGTCTGGAGATCTCCTGTAGGAGGCAAGTGGATCGTCATTACACATCCAGCTAAATTCACAAAAATAAGGTAAGGCAGAAAAGGATCATCTTTATTTACCTCTGTCCACAACAAAACCTCCTGAAGAACCTTGGTCAAGGACCTTGAGTCCCATCGATTCCTCGTCACATTCCACCCTAGGGTCCATCAGCATGAGGCGTTTCACTGCAGCACTGTCTGTCCTGGACAACTGATCAGTCAGCTGCTCAGGGTCCTCCCAATCTAGGAAATGTTCTTGCTTTCAATTTCATTTACACCAAGAAACCAGCTTTTTGGAATTGACAAATAAAGATTGAACAAGAAAGACCAATGCGACAGTGTCACAAATATAGAACAGCCTACCCATATCCGCCTGGTAGTCTGCTTCCCGAGTTCCATTTTGAGGTTTCAGGTCCATATCCAGATAAGCAAAATATGTATTTCTTGGTCGAACATGGTTTCCAAGTATAAGCCTTCCAGCTTGTAGGCCTACGTCCATTTTTACTTCACCTTGGATATATGTTGTATTTTCCATCACAAGGGGTTTTACATGTCCCATTGAGTTTAAAACTCTTACAGTTGATTCGGCGCATTGACTTAACGAGCTCAATGCACTTACGAGACAGCAGAACAGAACTCTAAATTTCCATACGTCCTTACACGCCATTGAATACAACTCTACCTCCTCATCAGTGTACAGCAACAGCCAACACACCGGTTTTCTACTGACTGATTCTTGGGTGAGGACTAAAGATAATTACGAACGACCAATCAATCACGCCCAATTCCCATGCAGGTGTATTCAATTCCACTGACGCTACAGAATTTTAGGATGGCAGTAATTGGAAACAGAAACTGCTCTACTACAGTAGGCTACCAGGTCGAGTGTTTTCAAATATGATGACTATTTAGTTTCAGGTTCTTTCCTCAAAGGTGAACTTTTTTGTTGTGAAACAGAATAGCAACTTCTGGGTAACACCTTCAATATCACTAAAACAGAAGCTATAGACGTTTACCACAGCGATTAACGTATATCTGGATATGTGGTTTAAGTAAGGACAGACAGGGTTTAAAGGTTGGAATAACTTTTATTTGATCTGCCTGTAAACAAGTGATGTGTATATCAATTCATGGCATTTCCCCTACTTTAATCAAAACGCATTGTTTATGTTTTATATTGAAGTCAAATGCAAAAAAATGAGATCACAAATTGCGAGAAGTTCGTTTTAATATGTACATAACCCACAAAGCCTGGAGCAGGTTGGTGCCAAAATATCCTTTGGGAAAGTGCCATTAAGTTAGTCTTTCGTGGGGCAGCAGTTACAAATCAGGAACAGATCAGATCTTTTATGGCACAGGATACAGTTTTCTCATAAGGTTTACACAAGACAACTTACAAATGTTCTTATTCCAACCAACACCATTTTCCATAAATGCAGTGTACAGTTTTTACTTTCTCTCTTTTATATACCGTTGATGACAGTTTGATACTTTTTTTAATATATATGTAAGTAGCGCACAAGGCAGTTAATTCCAATAGCATTGCTTGGGTATAGATTTCCAGTAAAATGCATTCATTTAGAGAATACAATTTAGAATTTAGGATGACGTCTGTAATAGACAAATTTGAAGTAATCCAATCACTTATTTACTGTTCAGACATAGCAGATAGTGTTTTACAGTCAACTGAATAAGTCTAATAATTTACAGTCAACACATGTCAACATTCATCTCTTTCACAAGGGTTTGTAGCATTTCTGAGAATCCCTAAAACTTACATAACACTTGGTCCAATGAAAAAGACTTCCGACATGACAAGATGGTTATGTAGGGAGGCTATACGGCCTTACTGCCAAATCTCAGCAGCACAAGTTAAGTAGCAGGTGGCAGACAGTAGATAAATGCCTGAGCTGTCAAAGATGGAATGTCCATGTAAACCCCAGGATAGTGAAGGACCATGGGAAGAATATCTATCTGAAAACCTCAACAACGCTGATCTGTCATTACACTCAAAACAATATCCCAACACCACAACGACTTAAGACCACATTCAAGTACAACAGCAAAAGCATTAATGAACATAGTTTTTTTTGGTGTGCTTGAGGGTCACAATGTCTGTGGTGGGACAAATGACTAGTTCAGAGGAAAGCTCCATTTACTGATGCTTTATGCCCCATGAGAAATAGACACGGACTTGATGGCAGGATGGAGACACTTTGGCTGGAACATCAACATGTGAGGGCAGCACAGAGACAAGAGTTCAATTCTGTACACTAAAGCATATGCATGCAACTTTCACATCCTGGCATGCTGAAGAGGAAAAAGGAAGACCACGTGACCCTGGGGTCTCCTTGTAATGCTCAAAAGGCATCGTCACTCAAGACCATCTCTATCATTTAATGATTAGTCTTGGTGTGCTTTCCATTTCTACCATCTGCCAGTTGGGTATTGGTTTATACGAGGCGAGTCCAAATGCATCATTGACTTCTGTTATTTATTATTCATTTATTGTTTGCACACTTTATGTTGTTGTTGGTAAATACACATTTCAACCACTTTAGATTAACATGCTCCTACTGTAGTGTCAGAAAGTGAGTTGAGTAAAATGATATTTTATGCAAGTAAGAGTGTAGACAAGGGGATCAAAGCAGCGCGAAACAAAAGTACATACAAATTTGACTTTGGGAGTAACATAGCACAGTATACTGGTTTGCTAACTAGTCCTGGACATAGTGTCAATACAATGGGGTGAATGAGAGTGAATAGTGGATGGATGGGTGGAGGCTGCTTTAATATCCGGACTTCCTCAGGTAATCAGCCATGGTAAAAGCTTTCTTGTTGAGCTGTCCGCCATGGACCCCATCCTTTCCCATGACTATAACCAATACTGGAGCACATAAGGAAAAAAGAGAAATTAACAAAATTGAAGAGTTTTTTCACTCCCCGACTGGAGAGCAAAGTTGACAGGCTCTTACCACCACCACCACCAT
This sequence comes from Mallotus villosus, assembly GCA_903064625.1. Classification (NCBI taxonomy): domain Eukaryota; kingdom Metazoa; phylum Chordata; class Actinopteri; order Osmeriformes; family Salangidae; genus Mallotus; species Mallotus villosus. Next base: position 29,529 of record CAEFZP010004496.1, on the reverse strand, counting down.
TCTTCATTGCTATCAAAGTTTCCAAGACATTTTGACTGCTTGCAGGAGAAATCTTAACAGCAATATTTCTTTCCCTTCTTTTTGTCCCTCAATTTTAACTAAGCAAGCTTGGTGACACTAGAACCCTGAATCCCTCAAGTATTTTGCCATTGAGTATGCCTTCTTATTCAATCCGCCTCCGTGGACCCCTTCTTTGCCCATTACAAGAACCAAGACTGAAAGAGAAGAAATGGAAAAAGGGACAGTCAAGAGAAGCAAGAGGTTAAAGGGAAGAAATTTAAGTGAGGGAAAGAATAAGAGTTAAAGAGGTGTGGCTGAGATGTTCTTAACAGGTATAAACCAACGGAACTGTGGTTCTACATGCACAGCAGACTGCCATCCTTGAATAATGGCTTCCAAAACTAAAAATGATCATGTATAGTAAACCTCGAAGAACAAATCATTTGTTTTAACAAACTATATACTAGCCAATAAGCAGTGACAAAAATGTATGTATTTTTCTAAAGAAGTACCTACAATTTATGATAAGTACGAATGAGCAAGATCATTCTAGTCTACTCAGCCTCTTATCAAAGAACAGTTTAACGTAATTTACAGATATCTTGTATCAGTTTGAGTGCAATTACGGTCAAGCGTACTACTTTAATTATGCCCCAACAGACTTGTATGACACTGACCATCACCAAGTCCCAAATAAAGCAGATTAGAAAAGGCAGAAAGAAAAGTAAAGATCTAGTGTGATCATTGTGTGGCTGAGGACCACAAAGGCAGACAGGCTTAGTTGACCTTTTAGGCCAGGCATTTTCCCATTTCATCTCTACATGCTACCACTTACTGCAGTGCCTGTATTAATATAGAAAGTTCATACTTGGCACCTGCAGATCACAATCATCCTACAAAACCCCTAAATACTTCAAAGTAAACAGTTTAAGAACACCAGCTACAACCATAAACTCTGCTATTTGCGATGCAGACTGTCATGCTTGAGAATACTTTGGATGAGGCGAAGCAAGTTACATTCTCAAATATGTGGTAATATACATTGATCTTCATGATTGGAACATGAGCACCCCTTACCCTTTGCAGCCTTTCCTACAGTAATGTTGTATGTTGGCCCTCCTGTGCTCTTTGTCCTGATGTCCATTGTCCAGTCACCATCCATGTTTATGCTGTCTCTGATGACCGAGCACTTTGTCTGCCCCAAGGACATACCGTTGGTGAAGAAGCTCTCCCTGTCCTTCCCCACAAGTACATCAATCTCTTGTGGCTGAAAGCACAAACAGGAGAGGATGACAATACATTTTCAAAAGTTCCTGAAGACAGCTGGGACATATCTGGAGGCACCATGAAGAAAACTACTAAGGCCAACGGTTTACAACTTCAGCTTGCGAGTTAACATTTATTTCTCCAGCAGCAGGCGTTGTGTTGTTAGAAGTTAGTTGTGCCTAGAACCCAAGCTGTAATCTCCCAATTGCTTACTGTTTGCTAGCTATGAGGTAGGCAACTTCAAAGACAGGAAGCCGCCATCTTCGGAAGGAACCTGCCAAACTGGCTTATGTTAGTGCCTACGTTTTCAGTGCCTACAAGTTATTAATTAATTGGATAACCGTTTCAAATAGTTAGCTAGGCCCAAACTGCTATCTGGCTACATAGTCTTTCACTTATAAGCTTGGTTTGTCTGTCTGAAATACGGTCGGAGTTAAGGAAATACGGTTCAAGTTAGTCGTTTCCAATGAGCTAAAGCTAGTACAAATAACTAGACATACACTAATGTGAAGATACAGGCTAGCGATACCCCACCACGTACTGAGCCCAGTGGTAATATGCTAGCTAGTAAACTCAGGCAACGTTAGTTAGCTTAGCATGTAGCGGAAGACAAGGCCTGGATCATTGCTAGCCTTTTGCTGGATAGCCAGCTATGCTAACTACAGTAGACTAACTTATCTCAGCGAGGAGCACATTGAATGACTCAAGACAGCGCATGCAACTCTCGAAGTAGCTCCATACAGCTACAGTCTATGGGGTTGGCACTCAAGAGACAACACATGCGACAGCCAGCTTTGAGCTTTATCCAAGATGCCACGACTGAACATTAGAATGCACAATGAGGTGATCGAACGCCACGTTAGGCTAGCTAATCAGCTAGCATCACTTCAGTGGGAGCTATGTTCTCAACCAGACTTAGGTTGCCCTACCATTTCTTCTAGCTAGCTAGCTTGGTTAGCATGCTTGTAATGATTGGATTTAGCTATCGTTAGCTAGTTAGCTGTCCCGTTCAGCCAAATTCGTGTTTCTTACTAATAGTTGGTCCACACAAAACTTTACAGTATCTTAAACATTGACTCTGTATATAATCTCTTACCGTTATATTGAGAAACGAACCACCGGCATGTGCTGCCCAAACGTATTTGGCGTCCGTATAACCAACAATGGCGGAATCCTGACAGCTGCCATCGGCCATCAGGTTATCCACGTAGCTTTGCCAAGACATATTTGAGTAATTGATCAACAACTAACCTCCCTATAAGCTGTGAAATATACGGTCTATGATTATCCAGGAACAGATAGTTAAATTGCAGCCGGTCAATTATATGCCACCAATTATACCCACAATTCGACGTTCACAAACGTCTAGTCTCGGGCAATAAAGAAAGCCAATGCATACAAGCAGGCAGCGCCTGGGTGTAGTCCCTATCAGATCACTCCGCACAATGGAATAGGCGGAGGAATAAAAAGGGGTGTTCCACGCAGTGGTTTGGGTTTGCATGGGAATGATTATTTGTGTAGATTGATGATTTTGCCATGCTCACTTCAAATAATAATACATATGGAACATATCTATCAGCTGTATATATCATAGAAATATCATTAGTGTGAATTTATTGTCAATGACACACATCTGCTCAACTTCGCTTTTTATATTGTCTCACATGTTCTTTGTGAAATGTTATAGGGTAGTTAGCCTATTTTAACATTGTTTTTTAAAAGGGGGTTGGGGGGCTGTATGGCTGCAGCTTGGAGGTTGGACCAATAACTATGTTATTTTCACAAATCTCCAAATCTCTCTCAGAAGTGCACAGGTGTAAAATGTGTTACCTGCTTTTTGAGATAGCAAACTCATCTACAAATTCAGCTGTCTTAAAAATACTGCGTACGCAGTTTTTGTCTCTTTAACATATTTACTCAGTATCAGTGCTAACAGATTGTGTTTTCTAAACGTTTCATGCTTTTGTAATTTAGTTTTACTTATGAAATGTAGGCTACTTTTAAGTCTCCAAATGTGCCATGCAGTAATGTTTTGAAGTCTGTTAGGAATTGAATGGGCCTGTTTGAAAAGTAAAATTATCACAAATTCATAGATTTTCTGATATTTAAGTGTGTGTATGTGTGTAGGGGGAATTGTTGCTGGATTGGACCACATTGAGGTGTAATTTACCTTTGAATTCAAGTTCAAGTCTTTCAAGCACCTGGCATAACATAACATATAAGTACACAGAACATAAATTACATCTATGCCAAGCTTAAATAAGTAACCCTCCTAAATATACAGAAAACTATAAATAATATAAACAATACAATATACTAAACTGTAAATACACAGCGAACAGTGTAGAATGAATTGAGTGAAACAGAAAATAATACAAACTACAATTGTATTTAGCAAGTATACCTTTGAGTGCGTGTGTTGGGTGGGAGAAAAGAGTGGGGGCATAAAGAAATAGATATTCTCAAATGTCTTAACGTAAAAAATGTTGCGTAAGATTCCCACGATGCAATGCGGTTACATACATACATTAGCCATCTTGTCAAGAATAAGGGAGGTAGGACGGAGCTGTTTCAAATTTCAGTTCCCCCGAAGTGTAAAATTGAAACGACTCTCTTTTTGAATCTTGTCATACTCGTATTTTGAAAACGTACTACATTTTGGAAATTACAAGTACAAGTAGAGTGTAAAGAGGATACTTGTTTCGCGGGATGTCTTACATACTTGTCCTAACGTAGGGGGGAGTGTTGAAGCTAGAGCTAACCTAGCTAGCTAGCTAGCTGGTTTGGCTAGCCAGCTTTGAGTGAAGCCTGAGGGGTACGGGCCCGCCTCCGCCTAAAGTAGCGCCTGCAGCTGGGGAGCTGTATCTTGCAGCGGTGGGTTGAGAACTATAGAACCGGTATATTAAATGGACAGGCCAGTTCGGATTTATTATTAAATTGGATCTATTAACTAAAAGTTGTTGGCATCAGCCACATTGCTGAACTTCCGAGGATCAAGCTTCGTTTTGGAATAAAATGCAACAGGAGACGAGAGGAAGACGGGTGACGCAAACTCATCTTGATTATAGTTAGTGATCGTGCTAGCTATACATTTTAGGATATATGTATATCTTCTGTTTTAGACCTCTAGGTATTTAACAGCTGATATCATCTCCCTTGTTTAAATCGGGAGTATTTAGACCAGTGTTATATACAAAGGTTCTCAAGATGTCTAACATGCCAGCCAAAAAGAAGAGCTGCTTTCAGATCACAAGTGTAACACAGGCTCAGGTGGCAGCCAGCAGTGTTGCGGACGACACTGAGAGTCTGGATGACCCAGATGAATCCCGGGCCGAAGACGTCTCGTCAGAACTTTTCGAAGTGTCCAGGGTCGAGTATGAGACGGTATGTGACATAATTTCGTCAGAGGAAACCCAAAACAATATTGGAGGGGTAGAAACAACAGGCATTGTGGCACCATCGTATACACCTCAAGTTGGACAGTTATCTGCTATGCCTGGACCTACAAACGAGGGTTTTCGGAAAGCAGGAGTAATAGGATCAACTCACACAAGCCAGCAAGCCATGGTAACAAGTTCTGTTACCAGTCCTCCTCTTATCACACTGCCTGGGGTTGTGCAACAACAGCCTATCCCACCAGCAAGTGGGGGAACTACCAATATGTCAGTATGCACGTCCCAGCCAGTGGTGAGTAGTTCAACACCTTCTACTACAAACTCCCCAGCAAGTTGCATTTCACGCTTCAGGGTTATCAAACTTGATCATGGGACTGGAGAGCCCTTCAAAAGGGGCAGGTGGACTTGTATGGAGTTCTTCGAGAAAGACTCGGAAGGTTCTGTGGTCAACAGATCAGTAGATAGTATCAGACATGCCAACATCCCAGACCCCGGCACAGACAGGGACAGTGGGCTGGGTGTGACAGGTGGTTCGATGGTTACCCCAGCGACACACTCGGGCCAGGGCCTAGGCTCCATGACTGATGCTTCAGTGTCTGCCTCTCACACACACTCAGCAGAGACACTGCAGCAACAGCAACACCACCATCACAACTACAGTGTTGCGCAACAGGCTGGCAGGGGAGCGGCCACACAGAGCACTTTCTCCAACAACAAGTCGATGACTGTACCAGCCATGCAACCATCGGTAGGACATGTTACAAGCGCTGCCTCCCAGAATTTGGTTCCAATTGGGCACAGCAGCCAGTCTTCTAGTATTCCCTCTGCAGCCCAGACTCAGACACTAGTCTACCCACCCCAGCAGCAGCCCATGCTACAGCAGATTCCCCTGGGACACCAACTGTCCAACCAGTCCTCAAGTCTTCCTCAGAACCAGGCAGACTATTACCAACAACACCAGGCTACAACCATGCAGCCAGTGGCCTTGGCTGGTCAGACCCTACCTATAGCAAGCCACTCTGTGGGACAGTCTCTGGGCCAGGGCCCCTCGCCGGTCGTGACTCTTTCGGTTGGCGGGGCTTCCATGCTGGGGCAGGGAGGAGAGATACTGACTGCTGGAGGGAGCTCTTTACCTGTCAGTCAGCCAGCTTCAACCCTGTTGCAGCACTCAGTATTGGGAGGTGCTGGCAGCTCCTTGCTGGGTATGGTGCCTACCTTGCAGCAGCAGACAGTGGGTCCTTATGCCTCATCCGGGCAGCCTCTCAACCTCTACCCAGCTCCTCCCGGCACCCAGAATGTGCCTGCTGTTGCAGTGGGCACCAGTGTGCCCCCTGCCCTGCTCAGTGCCTCCAGCGCGGCCTCTGCCACGCCAAACCCATCCTCCTCTGTCTTGCCTCCTGGTCAGCAGACTCAGATCCCCCCCAATGGTGCAGGAACTCTTGGGAACACAAGTGGGGCCCAGGGCCTCTCGTCTGTAGGATTTGGACAGGTGGAGGGGAGAAGGGGTACGGTGGAGGGCCTGGCCAGCCAGCCTCCCAGCCTCTCTGGGAAAGACCTGATGAAGCCTCTGATGCCTGTGAACCTGCAGCTGACCAGCCCATCTGTCAACAGCCTGTTTGGAATTACCATACCTGTGGACGGAGATGATGACAGGTAAATCACTGTGAGAGCAGGTTAATACATACAGTTAGTAAGCAAGTTACAACAGTCTGGTCACAGTCAGTGTTTTCACATGCTAAATAAATTGACAGTGAATAGTCATACGTTAGCCTCTACATGTATCTTGGGACCTTTTGTGTGTATTCTGGAGATGGAACATGAAAGTTTGTTTTGTTACTGACACACAAGCAGTTCAGTGAGGTGAGTGTCGGTCGATCCTCCCTACTAGTCATAAGGAAGTCACAAATCCAAACAATAGGTTTTTGGTGCAGTATGGCTGGCCAGACTCAGGCCTTTTGCCCTTTGCTTGCTTGGGCTATACATGGAGGGGAAATGACAGGATTGGAGGAGAGGAGAAGGGAGGGGTGGTAGTAGAAGCACACAGAAAGGAAGTATAATGTTTAGTGTTACTCATTAGGGCTTGAAAGAGTGCCGGAGCCAACTTCAGGAAAACACCCATGACCCCCTCAGCTTGAAAACACTCCCCAAAAAGTGTTTTGATTTTACACTTTTGGACAACCTCTAAAGCTGGTTGTGCATTAGATACAGGCATATATTTACTGTGTCATTTAAATAAACAATGGGAGCTTACGCTGCAAAAGATGGACACTTCTGCAGCAGAGATATGTTGTTACATAGTCTTATATAACAGATATATTTTAGAATATTGTATAGCTATATCATTAATTCCAGTTTTATTGACATTTTTAACAAGCCTTTGCTACACATATCCATCTGAGAAGTTGTCCTTGGAAATTGGAAAAGGGCAAATACTTGTCAGGTGATTGGATGAACCATCTCTATCACAGGCTCACTTCAATCATGTCTGTAGCTGCCTGCAGTTCCTCATAATACTCTAATCGATCCAAATCACTGTGTTTCAAGCACAAACTAATAAGTCAGTTTTTCCCAGTCCTATTAGATTGGCCCAGGTCTGAAGAACGTTACAAGTCCATATAATTGAAGAATGAACTGCTATTCAGATGATATTTGGATCCATTCTTGGTGAATCAAAGTTACTGACACCCCCTTTCCACCAAAGTGAACCGGGAGCTAGTTCGGAGCTGATGCTAGAGCCGGTTCGGAGCTGGTTTAATTTGCGAGCCCTCTAAGAACCGGTTTGCTTTTCCACGGGCTAGAGAGCCACCACAGACCCACGTCATTGTGTCACTGTATACGTCTCATCTTTCCCAGCAACGCTGATTTACACGTACTGTTTAGCTAAAATATGAATTGTAAAATGGCGGTACAGCAATGGCGGTCAAAGGATTCTGTTAGTCTTGTTGGTCGAGGTAACCCCGCCCCTGACGCAAGCGGTTCTTACTTGGTTCCCACTCTAGCCCAGCTTCGAAGTGGTGCTACTTGCGAACCTCGTTCCCTGGTTCGGAGCCTGTCAAAAGAGAAAGAACTGGTTCGAGATTAAGCACCGGCTCCGAACCAGCACCCAAAACGCGTCGGTGGAAAAGGGGTATAATACATACCATACTCAAGGTAGTTTTATTATTGATTCTTTTAAAGATTGATTTGATCTCTGCTGATACACAGGTATGTAGCTAACTGGCATGCATACCATCACACAGATGCAGATCAGAGTTGCCATCTTATTCATTTCCTTTTGAAACTTCAGACTTTCAGTTCCGTAGCTGTGCACTCAAGGTTGGCAAGCGCAAGAGGAAACGGTAAAGCGCCTCAAATCTCTTTTATGGTTTCTTTTTACAGACTTTATAGAGCAGGCTGTATGCATGGTCAGTGGTGAAGGTGGTATTTCTGATGCCTAGTTTGACTGGTAGTTGTGATTCAGTATGTCGATGAATCCCACAGTGATACGCTGCCATTGAAAGGATGCTGCTGATGAGCTTCTTGCAGCTTGAGGATTCAAGTGACTGGGCCCTCTGTCCTTTGCTCACTTCCAAATGAGCTCCTCCCTTTAGCTTGTGAAAAGACCCTCTCCCAAGTTGACAGCAGCATGGGTCTTGGCTGATAGCGCAGCCCTATCACACAGCAAACAGTGGTCTTTCCACAGTGGCCCTGTACGCCAGATAAGGATGTGGGAGAGGGGGCGTGTCCACCATAACACTTTTTGTCACATGGGTTCATTCCACGTGACATCACCCTGCCATGACACCCACCCTCTCATGTGGTTAAAATGTTTCTATGATGAAGAGGATCAATACGACAACAATTGTAGGATGACGACTTATTCTCCCTTTTTGTCATGTTGTGTCAACTTAAAATTAATCTGGGTCACTTCACAAAAAACTCCTCCCAATGTCATTGAAACACAGTCAACCCTACCCCACCCACAGTGCAGAGAGGTGCCAGGTATGTGAAGCTAAACCCCCCATCTGGGCCCCTGGCCAGCCATACCTGACAGCAGTGCATCTGTACATTCTGTGCTACCTCCTCTGCTGTGTCTAGTGGTAGAGTCCCTGACTGACAGGCAAGCAGAGAAAGACATATGTTCACGGAAGGATATAGGTGTTGAATGACATTGCTGTAGAACAATGAATGAGATATTCCTAGAGCTGGAGGAGGTGCTCCAGAGAGCGTGAAGCAAATATGGAAACTATGTATGACGTCCTTCTCTATCTCTCTATCTCTTGTCAAGAAATACAGACACACAGTCTCTTGGTCCAATGGCTGAAAATGTTTCCTTCCTCAGTAAGATAAGGAAAAGTGCAAACAGTCACATTCAGAAATGCCTCATTGGAATTGAGAGTTTTTACAAATCAATTAAAAAGGAATCACCTGCTGAAAGAAATCTGTAATTGAAACCCAACATGCAACTTAAAATAAGTCCTCCAGAGCCAGAAAAGTAGGGGTGCAGCAGTGACGGCCGTAGGAGAGAGACAGTGAGTGGGTGGACAAGAGGAGGAGGGGTTAGCGTTCATTTAGAGAGTTGACTCAATATTCTTGTGCAGGGGGTGGAGCACTGAGTTTTTCTTGTCGCTACAGAGTTTCAGTAGACTGCGTAAAGGGAGAAGCTATACATCCAGTTTTTTTCACTGCTCTCCTGTCAGGCGTCAGTGAACCACAAATCTTCACAGGTGTCAGTAATAAAATTGGGTTGAAATTGAGTTGGAGTTAAAACAGAGCTCATAAGCATTTCTTTTCTGCATGATAAAATACTCGAGCCAGTCGGGCAGCACTTTTTCTATAACTGGAATCAATAAGATTAGCTTGTCCCTGTGTGTAGTATTAACTTGTTTTTGTTGTGATATTGTTTCCCCTCACACAATGTCCACAGAATGTCCTTACTGTTCAGGCTTGCATCAACGTATGGTATTGCGCTGAAAGTTGTAGGGGTTGCAGGCATAGCCATAGCTCCATGCAAAGTGGGCCCATTGGAAAAGGATATGTCATTTGTGTGTGTCACTTTGCCTCTGACCTCTGGGAGGGTGTCCTGCTGTTTCCTGTTTTTCTGAGAAGAAAGGAGGAGGATGTAGGGTGATCATTGTCTCACCCACTGTCTGACTGCACAGTCCCTTTGCCCTCACTACCATCGACAGCTGCTTTGAAATGTGAGCAACTTGTGGTGCATGTTTAAGCCGCGGTCTTACGGTAAATACCTTCTTTCTTTCTTTCGCCCTGTCTATAAGCACTTCCTCAGTCAGCACCTCTGCCACAGGTACACAGAGGCCCTTTATTGTATCTACAGAACAGCATGTCCCCAGCCCTGCTTATAATAGGCTATTTCAACAGCACTTCCTGACTTAGGCCTATGTCATGCTGGCTTCAGCCCAGGTTTGCCTACACACCTATTCCATCTAGCTATGTGTGGTATTTAGGTGGCTGTCTTGGTTCAGTTGAACTGGGATTTTCAGCACATGAGGCCACTCTGCCCTGGGAACCCAGGTTCCTTCCGGTCTCTTTGCTTCTCTGTCTTGATTCGCCCTCTGCCACCTGGTTGAGCAGGGGCCTACAAGGGTTACATTTCCAAAGAGAAGCCATGTTTGAATTATTACAGTGTCAGTGGGGCACTCTCCTCGTCTCTCTCTCTCCCCTAACTCCAACCCTTGCCTTTGGGAACTACCCCCAGACCCCCTAGGGTTCTGGAATCTAAATAGTCCTGACCTACTTCTGCTGTGGGACTGACAGTTGGGCCTGAGGACTGAAGGGTACATGAACACCAGTCTCTGTCGCTCTCTCTGTACCCACCCTCTCTCTCTTTCTCTCTCCACCCCTTTTTCTCTCTCTTCCCATCTCTCTTACCTTTCTTTCTTAATACTCACCATACTCACCATACCAAATGTCTGAGGTCTTGCTAATCTCATGCTCAACCCACTTTTTCTGTGTACTGGTAGGCCTATTACCAATACAAGAAGTGAATGAAGTCAGTACATTAGCAGAGTAAGGCAAACATAAGTGAAATCACTGAGAAATAATGCCTCAAAAGATTACTTCTGTGTGCCGTTGGGTCAAACATTTGCTTTGAGGAGGTATTGGCTTGTGAAAACATTGGTCACGTTGGATCTGAGTTTGCTTGTGAGAGAGGGAGAATGGTCGAAGAAGTTAAGATACACGTTACAAAGAGGTTCTTTCAGAGCAGAATGTTTACTTCTTGAAAATGGAGGAGGATGACTTTTACAGTCATGACCTCACGAAGATCCGAAGATCATCTGAGCTCACTCGTTTGTCTGAGTGTGTTTTGGTTGAAGCCTGTGTGCAAATCTGTGTTTATCACATTACCCATGTGTGGTAGTTGGTAAGTACGTTTGTTTTCAACCCCCCCAACCCCCCACAAACCCAAGGGAACAGTTAAAGTGTTTGGTCCTGAGGTAATGCGACATGGGGAGTATTAAGCCAGAGGTTTCTAGGAAAAGAGCTCTGTCTTCGAGTTGAGATATTCACACACATGCAGTTGATAAACGTGTTCTTCCCCAGTGTGGGGATGTGTGTGTGTGCTTAAGCCTGTATGTGGGTTTGAGTTTTTCCTGAAGTAAACGAGGGGCGGGGGGGGGGAGGCATTTTCCTTCCACACACAGACACACACACATCCCTTGCTATAGAACACTGTGTACTTGGTGGACTCAAAGGCCCCATAGTTAGGGGCATAGGAGGTAATGTTAACCATCTGAGCCAGACCACCCCCACTCCCCACCTCCTACAGCAGTCACCAAAAGACAACTACTCTTAGTCTGTAGACCTCAACGTAAGATGTTGTTTAACTTTTCAGATTCTGGCATGCGACGCGTGTTGACGCTGTACTGGGATTCTCCTTATGGGTGATCAGTGGTTACTGAGAAATAGGAAGACACTTCTGAGTTTTTGTGGATCGTGTACACTACCAGTTTGGTTTCTACATGGAACTTGTGATATCCCAAGGGCAATCTCAGCCAATTAGCACCTATCTTTGAACATTCTTCTGTTGCTCAACACGAGCCAGGCCTGCTCTCTCCTCTTTTCCATCCTCCCTACCGATTTATCTCCCACTCTCTCTCTCCCCCCTTCCCTGTTTTTCCTTCTTTTTGGTTGGCACAGGAACCCCTCCATGGCTTTCTACCAGGCCTTCCAGTCTGGCCACAGGCTGCAAGACTCTAAGGTCCACATTGATAGGTACTGTACTGGCTCGAACAGACCTGCCTGTGTGCGTGTGTGTGTGTGTGTGTGTGTGTGAGGGCAGCCGCATGATATTTGCGTGTGTTTGCAGTGAAGTTCTCAGTGGCAAACTATGTTCGTGTTCATGGATGGGAACCAAACATAGAGGACCTCCATAGCAGGAATGAGGGTACATTCAAAAGGCAGAACATTCTTTAGATACAAATTGAAAAACCCAAAAATGGGTTGGCTTGTAAACGATATCTGGATGGGCAGAACAGCAGATGGGGGGGGAAAAAGCTACAATCAGAAACGTTCAGAGGACACACCAGCAGCACGGCTCAGGAACTGCTCACACAGGCAGTCATGTCATACCTGGCTGCCTTCCCTTCACTCTCCCAGCCCCACGGTGAGGCTCTGACTGAAGACCACAGACTAAAACATTGACTGACTTGTTAGTGCCTCCCCAACAGAGACACTAATGGAGTTGTGTGTGTGTGTGTGTGTGTGTGTGTTACGACTTGTCAACATCTTGGAAGTGTGCTTTTTTGGCATGTAGTTTTCTCCCTTCCCCTCACGGCTGTAGTTTGGGGCTAGATTTACTTTGGAGGGCCTCAGACTGAACGGGCCTCAGACTGAACACTTGGAGGGCCTCAGACTGAACGGGCCTCAGACTGAACACTTTGGAGGGCCTCAGACTGAACACTTGGGATCCTTTCCTGTCCCTGAGGTGTATTGCTGGCACACAGACTCCTATTATTAGCACACAGATGGAATTACACTCTGGCAGCTTTGCTGAAAGTGGCCGGTAGTGGCCCTGGGTCCTTAACAGATTGCGTCATGTCAGTTGCATTTGTCAGCATTACTTGGCTCAAGTATGGACTGTGATGATCAGACTGCTGTTTTCTGTGTGCCGATTGGCTAATAATGACACCTGTTGTAATATGATAGCAGCTATGCTCACAAGCCTCAGGCATGGTTCCCTCACTACAAGAGCATGGTTTTAAAGCACCTTTGCATGAGAAATAGGCATTCAGTCAATTTGTCTCTAACCGCAGAGAAAAATGTGCCTGTTGTCACACAAAGCTTATTTGCACCTGCTCCTTGAAGACATTGTATGTGTCTTTAATGAGCAGGCACTATGTAAAGTTCACTAGAAGGTGTTCATCTCACACACTGTGAACATGCGTTGTCGCTGGCCTTGCTTTTGAGCTTTGAGCTTCTTTTTATTGTGTGCCAAAGGGGTGAAGAGAAGGTCCTAACCTGGGTTTTCTGTGTCACTGAAGTAGCCTCTCCCAGTTACACTATCAGGCAACAGTTGCCAGGGGCAAGGTATGACAACCCCCCTTGCCCCCAATAAATGGAGACGTGTTCGATTCTCAGCCTTCTCTGGGAACCCTTCTCTCCCTCAACCATTCGTAGTTTAACATATGACAACCAAACCATCGACAGCTCCCTCCCTCACGTGTGATTGCACAAGGTAAGCTTTACCACTCCGAGTTGTGCAAGATGGACCAGGATAAGGGCACATACCATTCGCCGGCGTGTCGTTTGATCTCAGCCGAGCACTGAGCCCTGTGTGCTCAACACAGGCAGTTGTACATTGTTTGTACTATTTCCCCTAGGTACAGAGCCAGATTGGTGGCTTCGCCATGTATTCTGTGTGTTTGAAGTCAGGGGCTCGTCCATTGAAGGCCATGGCTTTAACAAGAGCCGTGGGGCTTCAGCTTGGTCATGTGGGTGCAAAGAGGGGGCTTACGAGGTGGTGTGGTTCTCCAAACACCCTCCACTGCCAAGCCTCATGTTCTGGTCTCTGTACCGTCATCATGAACAGTTGCTCTTGGATGAGGGTCTCAGGAATTCTGGGAAATGTCACGCTTCTTTTTTTTAGCACCAGCTGTACTATTCTTCATCACAGCCTATCTTTGAACATTGATTCTTAGCTGCTGCAGGGTGTGAGTCATGAACAGCGGCTACTTGCAAAGAGGCCCGTGTCTACCAGCTCGCTAAACTCACGATAGGGAATATTTCCAAATCTGCATGAGGTCTGCTCGACGGGAGGGGGCTGTGTGTGTGTGTGTGTGTATGGCCACGTACACACCTCTCTAACCTAATCAAACACACATTGGGTTAGCCTAGCCCGCTCTCCAAAGCACTTCCAAGAAAAGTGTTTGAGTTGGTGATCCTGTCAGCCTTACAGGATGTGTGTGTCTTGGTTTGTCGTCATTTGTAAAGACACCTGGGGTCACATGGCTGGAGGAAGAGGTATGAGGACATTCCTCACCTGGTTGGGTAGCGTCCTGTCGATACTAATCGTCTGAACATTTGCTCCACTCCAGCAAGTTATTTTAATGGCAGAGGAGAAACTTTTTTTTGTGCTCTGTTATTACATGTGTGTTTTAAGAGAGGCAGAATAAAATAGTGTGTACATGGATGGTGTGGTTTTTTAACAAAGTCCCTGTGGAAACATAATTGATTGAATAATGATGCATGACAGATTGCATCTATTGATTAAGAGTACCCTGTGAAAAGGGGTTAGATTTCAGGCACCCATGTCACGTCGTATGGTATTTACTGATGTAAGAACTGAGACAGGTAGGCCTACGCAATATATAGGATCTAACCTGCCTAGCAACCCTAAAAATACTTGTTACTTTTCAATTTCACATATCAACCTTTCTTAGGTTGCTGAATCATCCCGCTTTTAAAACGCCACATTGACCCCTGTTCACGATGCAACTTTACCATCAAATATATGATAAGAGTATGATACCATCGTGCACCAAGGCCATTGTAGGACCCTGTGCAACGCGATTGCTACACTGCAATAAAACTAATCCTCCCAAATCCAAGTTAATATTATTTATCATTGTCTCCACATCAAAGAGCTGGGAGGTGTGGTTTTTCTCCCCGCCTCCTAGTAAATCCGTTTCGACTTCTACACATGTCTCACGTTTCATTCTGCTAAATGTAGTTCCAACGTGATCTACTTCAGTGCCTCGGTGAGACATAGTGACCTTCTTTCTACAGCTGCCAGTGAAGGAGCACTGTTCGCCCAATCATGCGGTGCACAATTTCTTACAATTTACCACCTTGTCCAATGTCCCCGTATGGTTATTCGGGGTCACTGTATACTTACAGGGAACGTCGCAGGTAAATGTATATTTCAGTTTGGCGCTCCTTTAAATGGGTTTTGCTTGTTCTATGTATCACTTATTTAAAACGTGCAGCGTGTGATTTGTTGAAGTGAGAAACCAAGTCTGTTTTTTCCCTGCTCTTGGCATGCATATATAACTGACCACACCGCTTCGTTGGCATTACATGGAAATTTTAGGAATTTTAGCAACCGCGTCGAAAAAATCATTTGTGAAAGCATGCACTACTTCTGCACAAATAAATTATACTTCCCACACAGGGCAACTTGGAATGAACGCGAGCATGCCTAACCACATTCATCGGGCCCCAGTTGACCCAGATATAAACTATGTATGTTAGGCTTATAACTAATGTCCTAAACGGTGAAGATGGTTAAAATGTAAACTTTTGAATATTGCAAACAGGGTTTGTGTTTAATGCTTTATTTGACAGGCTGCAATCCAATTTTAATGAACAGGTTGGTGAATCAGTTTTCATTGTGTAGCCAAGTTGTCTGAATACATGATCGTTTCTTCCATTTTTAGTGCCTCTGGAGCCAGTGTTGTTGCCATTGATAATAAGATTGAACAGGCAATGGTAAGTCATTGATTTTTTTAAATAAATGTGTATTAATTTAAATGTAATTATACTGATTTTGGACATACTAGAAAACCCCATATGGTTTACTATCCATAACAGTAACTAACAATATTTTCCATTTCAAATAGACAAAGGTTTTTGTTCTCCCTTAATGTACATTATGATTACAGTATCATATGCTGGTTGTAGGACATCGGGAATAGCTTCCCTAGTGTGGGGTCTAGATTCTATACTTCTTGAATGTACCAAAATGATACTTGTGAGCTCATAGTTTGTTCCCCATTTGGTTTTGCCTGCTCAGGACTTGGTAAAAAGCCATCTAATGTATGCGGTGCGTGAGGAGGTGGAGGTTCTGAAGGAGCAAATCAAGGAGCTGTTTGACAGGAACTCTGTACTGGAGAGGGAGAATGCTGTGTTGAAATCATTGGCAAACAACGACCAGCTGTCACAGCTTTCCGTCCCAGCAGCCTCAAACTCTACTAGCGCTCCTCCCCAGCAAGGGGCCGGACAACATAATGTCTCTGCCCCACTACAATCGCAACTCCAACCCCAGCAACTCCAACACCAGCCCCAGCAACTCCAACACCAGGCCCAGCCCCAGCAACACCAGCCCCAGCAACACCAGGCCCAGCCCCAGCAACACCAGGCCCAGCCCCAGCAACACCAGCCCCAGCAACACCAGGCCCAGCCCCAGCAACACCAGGCCCAGCCCCAGCAACACCAGGCCCAGCCCCAGCAACACCAGGCCCAGCCCCAGCAACACCAGGCCCAGCCCCAGCAACACCAGGCCCAGCCCCAGCAACACCAGCCCCAGCAACACCAGCCCCAGCAACATCAGGCCCAGCCCCAGCAACATCAGGCCCAGCCCCAGCAACATCAGGCCCAGCAACACCAGGCCCAGCCCCAGCAACATCAGGCCCAGCAACACCAGGCCCAGCCCCAGCAACACCAGGCCCAGCCCCAGCAACACCAGGCCCAACACCAGCCCCAGCAACACCAGCCCCAGCAACACCAGGCCCAGCAACACCAGGCCCAGCCCCAGCAACACCAGGCCCAGCCCCAGCAACACCAGGCCCAGCAACCCCGGGCCAATCTTGAAGCCAGCCAACACCCTCAGCAAACACAGCCTAGTGTCACCTCTGCTTGAAGCTCATCCTGTTCCTCTCTGTTCATGAAAGGGAGAGAATAATATGTAATTGAATCCTCAATTAGTTACAGTTCGAATGTGAAAGCCACCAGCTTGACTACAACCCAGAGCAGCGCTTCTGCGTGTCTGTGTGTGTATGTTAAGAGATTGTTAGTGTGTTTGTGAATACAGGTATGAATGTGTGCTGTAGGCCTTCCCAGTGTTAATGCAATCATCAAGAGAGGGAGAATCTTACAAGTGGCACCTTGCTGGATCCTGGACTAGTTGAATGCTTGGTCAGAGCCTGTGGACTAGATGCTGACTCATGACTCGACCCCTGGGTGTGGAAGAGGGTACAGCTCACAGGAGGCACGAATGAATAAGTCAGAGATATTTTTTTAAGCGATATAATCCAGTGGGTGGACAGGTTTATTTTTAGCCTTGCTGTTTCATGTTGTAAAGTGGAAGAGTCTATTTTCAGAGCCGTCACCGCTGCCATTACTTCATCATGAGTCCAATCCATGCATCAGAGGTCTACTGTTATGATTATTTATTACAGGGCTGCTATTTTCATAAAGGAACAATGTCATGAAAAAAAGCTTTTCAAAACACCCCCCCACACACACGTTTTCCTTTGTGTTTCAAGTGATTGGCCACCTTGAAAATTCTGGGGTCCGTGAACATGAACTACCTTTCTATGTAGGCAATAAAGTCTGACATTAGTCTAACACTAACAGCAGTTATAGTTCGGCTTTGTGTTTTCACAAATGACAAGATCCAGTTTGAATGTACATCTTTTTGTATAGTGTTAAGTATCAAAAGCATAGCAAGTGTGTACAGGTAAACGCCAATTATTGTGACATGAAATTGTAACCTGAATCTATTGGAGGCTATTTTAATGAGTTATTTTGCTAGTTTCTTCTATCAATAGAAAGTATTGCCATACTCTTCACCCCCTACCCCCTCATTATACCCTTGTCTTCATGTGCATTTGTCTTTGGTTAAGGGGGAAAAGCTGTGAAATCGTTCAACATACTTTGTAACCAAAGATGCAAAGCTGTGTAAATCGATTATTTTGTAATGCACATTGTTGTTTTTTTTCTTTCTCCACAACAAAATATTTTTGTTGCTGTTTAGCATGTTCTGCATGATCTGTAATCTTCAAACCACTTTCTTACCTCATTTTTATTCAGCACTCTTATTGTAAGATAGTAGTCTGTGAACAATGTCAGAGGGGGGAAATGGAGAAAACAGCTGGAGATTGAGAGAAACTAGTGTTGCTGACACTAGCTACAGAAAATGAAGTGAGCCATGTATTTTTTTTTCATTTAAATGGTGTTTGAATTTCATATGCCAATAGTTTTGTTACATTGCAAAATTTAATGTATTTAAATAAATGCAATATTCAGATTACACCCATTGTAGTTCTTTGTGCTTTGATACCTAGCCACCAGATACTGTCTACCATTTGGACACTGTAAATGTTCAACTAATGTAATCCTTACATGTCATGTGACATATCATGTAAAGAAGTGTGGGGGAATATCCCTTTAAACTCGCCTGGTAAAACAGTTAATTCTGAATAGGTCCGATGGTGAATAACATGGAGTCATTTCTGCTTGACTAAAGAGGGCTAGAAGATGGTTGCATCCACATCAAAACTATCCAGCAGCTGAACACTGAGGGGATACTCTACACCTGGCTAAAATGCTAAATCAGTGCCTTGACAACTAATGCTTTAGATGATGGAATGGAAATTTATGGAAACGTGAGTAATTGTACCTGCTATATCAAAGTCTACAAACATTGCATATCTAGATTTGGTAAGCTCTGAAGTACCCTTGAGAAGCTATAATAGATTTTCTATTGGAATTACCATTTGGAGCCACAAGATGGCTCCCTCATCCATCCAGAATACACCAACCGACTTTCCACCATCCTTAAACCGTAGAATACACATTCCTGTTTTTCCATTCAAATGGTTCTTACCACACAGATGCAGATTGTAGTCAGGGCAGTTTAGTGGGATGGAGCAGTCTCCAGGGGATGGTTGCACAATCACAAAAACAAATGTTTGCTATCTTTGGAGCCCTTGGCCCTCTTACCTACTGCCTTTAAATCCAGTTCTCATCTGTGACTGAAATAAGAATAGATTATCCCCCTAATGCCACTATTAAAATGGAACTGATCAACTCTGCCACTGAAAAACAAATATGTTGTTTTAAACAATTAGCTAAACGCACAGCAACGTTGATAGGCATTGCAACTTTCATAACTTTGAAAAAAGAGAATGTTCAGCAATTGTTTATTTAAAACATTACAAAAAACGACCGATCTTTCTTTTTAAATCTTCAAAGCACTTACACATTATTCACAGCTCGAAACAAATATCCCTGGCACAACCTCTCAAAGAAAAAAACTCTGGGTGGCCTTTACAAAGATAGTACTGCAGTCCCACTTCAGGTGAAGAAAACATTGTCCATTTCCTCCTGACACAACAGCCCCTGAACACAACACAGACTGTAATACAGTGTGAATGATTTGGATGCCTTGATTTAAAATAGAAAGGTTGTTCCTCTGTGATAACGGCACCTCCATTGTGAATAGTAGTGGACAGGGTATTCTTATTATTTTTCCCACTAATCCCTCATCAAGAGTAATTCAAGACCCTTGGATTAATCCATCCTTCAAAACTGTTGTTGGTTGGAGGGGGCTGAGTGGGGTTGGTCATCGTGTGTTTGTCCTGGACTAGGCGACAGTGACAAACCGGCTGCCTTTGCTTGCTGTGGCAGTTGTGGCAATACGCTGATCTTTGAGAATCCGGAAACGCTCATTCAAAGTCATCTTTGTCTGCTGTGAAGAAGAAGAAAATTAAACAGATGAATGAGGAAGCTGGCGAGGTTTAAATATCAGACGTTACATGTTTCTTTTCACAAACACACACAGACATTCAACCGATAGATAGTGATAGGAATACATAAATGGTGATGTCAGCACATTTGTGGTTTCAGTGACCGTAAACAAAAGACAGATTATGATGTTAACCATGCAAGTCGTTGGCGAGCTAGCATGAAACTAGATGGCGCTGCATGTGAAAGTGTGTGATGCATGTGCCCATTTGGTTTGTGGCAGCACATCACCATCACCATCACCATCTAAACAAACCATGTAAATCTGTAGGAAAACATTAAAAAGGATTTGCTATGACCATCTAAAATCAACAGTTTTTGGATCCTGTTTTTAAGTTCCTGTGAAAGGTCAGCTGTCGACACCTCAATGTTCTTTTTATACTGCCAGTAAAATTATTTTGGACTAGCTTAAAAACATTTTGATTCTAAAGATTTGTCAACGTGAGAGTAAAACGTAATTTTTGTCTGATTTGTGACTGGTCACTTTCAACTGCTTTTGATCGCAGCCTCAAGTTGAACTCCAGCCCCGGCAGTGGTTGTTCTCACCGGTTTCCCCACACTGTTGATGTCAAACTGCAGAGGGACTCCCTTAGGTGGCTTCTTTTCCTCCACAACTTCCATCTTGGGTGGAGGTATACTGGGTGCTGGAGGGTGTAGGGACCAAGCGCTCGGAGGCCTGGGTAAATCGAGACATGAAACAGCACATTTTGAGGAGTCATGAGACTTGGGCGGTGGCATGTGATACTTGTCATGCAGTAAACAGTACTCACTCTGGCTGTGTTCTGGCTGTGGGGTTTTCAATGGACACAGTGATGATTCCACTGCTGTTTGTTGATGTACGCCACCTGGGGGAACAATGAGGTAGAAGCACAGCTTTTTGTCTGACTGCGTCCTCCAAAGAAGGATCCATTTAAAATGTCATAGATGTGAAATCAGCAGACGTTCAGGCCGACATCCATGGAATTTGGGGAGGTTGAATATCGAGCATCAACTCAAATACTTACTGCCTGTTTCTGCCTGAAACAATGGGTTGAACAGGCTTCTGTACTTGTGTATGAACCTAAAAGAAAGAAAAGGTTTAGAGATGTGGCACCCACATCTTTACAGGATGTCGAGCCTGATTGGTAGTCATAAACATGTCAAATAGACCTTTGAGCTCATACCTTGAGTCCCCTTCGGGAGAGAAACGTGGCTTGACGGGCATCTCTCTGAGCCTGTTGAGCTGGAGGCAAGGGCCTGGTTGGATTGGAGACAGGATTACAACAAACAGAAATTGGTCCGGAAACTAAAAACGTCATCATGATGGTCTCCGAATCATACTGCCAACAAACTTCTAGCTGAGAAAAAATGAAAATGTATACTTTATACTAAAATATACTTTGTGAGATTTCCCCTATGGAGATGTGGAGGCGGTCACTAACGAAGACAAAGAACTCAGCCAGCCTCACCGTCTCTTCAGCTGGAAGGGTCTGCGGGCTGCTGTGTTTGGGCCTCTCTGCATTTCAGTCGGCCTGTGCGGTCTCATCTGGCCTTCCAGCCTTCTGTACTGGGTATTGTTGCGTTGGACAAAAGGGCGTGACTTCTGTTAGAGACGTAATTGGTGAAGATTGAGTGGTTAATTAGCGGTAGCCTCTTGGATCACTCAAGTCCCTTCTTTTTAACTACTTTCAAAAACACATGGCACTTCCACAGGAAAGTGAAGTGTGTATTCTGAAATACGTAGGAGATGAATCCAGATTCCCTTGCTACCTGATTGACAGGCGGTCTGTTGAATGGACTGATGCCTTTCTGTAGAGAAGCTGTCCTCCGAGCAGCCAGTCCAGTGATGACCCCTTGCCCCCGACGTCGACCTGCTGGAGGTGGAATCTTCCTGCCAAGAACACCAAACCTTGCTGCCTTGGCTCCTCTAGTTACACCTCCTCCTGGATATGCAAACCCATGTTGTCAAACAAACACTGCTACATGTGTATCCACAGGTGTCATCTGTAAGTTATGACTATCCAAATCCAAAGGACAAATGCAGACCTCTTTGAATTGGTCCCCCATTTCTGGTTGCAACTCCTCTTCCCTTGGGAAGCTGGACTTTGAGATTCCCTGGGCTCTGTCTCCGTGTTTGTTGCTCTTTCTTGTTTAAACGAATAATGTCATCTATAGGGACACAGACATATGTTAAACAAACAACATCAAAAACTCAAGTCGGTTCAATTCAGGCAGAGTCCATCATAAAATAAATAATACAGATGCTGCACACTTATCTCGTTAAGTTGTTAGCACTAGCTAACATTAGCTAACATTAATTCATAAAGCTACAATATGTGATTCAGTGCTGCCTTCGATACGTTTATTGCGAGAACGTTGCCTCTGACACCTTGACAGGACACAGCAAATATTCTGAAGTCTTGTTGCTGTGTTGGCATGAACTAGGTTGCTTGCATTCCCGACACTTTGGAATTCTCAAACATGATGAAGAACCCGTTTGGAACGTGCCTTCGTGTAAAAGCTAGTTAGCATTAGGTATGCGATGATAAATAAACAAGCCCGAGCATTATAGGAAATCTGTCTCGGCAGCTTGCAAGGCAACAGTAAACTGGGACGGTAATTAGATGTCTATGTGTTCTGTACTATGTACTAGCCTGGCTGCTGCTGTTCAGTTATGTCGTGGATGTTGCCAGATACATTGTTTGCAGGGTAAGGCCTCACCTAATGACATGTCGACTTTATCAGGTCCGACTGAATTTCTCCCCCGTCCAGAAGAAAAACCAGGGTTGCTCATGATTCTGAAATCGGTATACGAGTGTGGTAAGCAACAAGCAAACAAGCAACTGTAGCCAGCTACCTATTACAAGTCAGTTTTGTTTTGAGTTGTTTTGCTTGCTAGCTACTTCCGTGGCTACACTGTAGATGACTAGAGTAAACGAAAGTCTCCGGTTGGTTGCTTCCCAAGTTTTCAAAATAAAAGGTACTGATGTTTAAAATACTTTTAATAAAAATAATAAATACGAGGAGTAAACCAACTCCTGGTAGAAACATTTAGGTTAAATTCTAATATAAATAATGATTAATTCATTTACTGTCAATTTAGTAACAAATGTTTTGGTCGAAATGTGGGATGTGATTTAATGGAGTCCGTGAATGTCCATTTAACTACAGTAAAACACTTTCTGTAAATCAGTATCAATATTGTATCAATATTGTGACACATATATCACTCCTAAATACATTTATTTCCCATTTGATTGACTCAAATCGGAAATGGTTGGTACAACACTTTTGTCGCTGAATGGATGCAGTAACTAACAGGGAATAAGAAATTGATCGACAGAAGTACGAAATGCAATAGCCTGACAGAGTTACGTGCACCAGGACAGTTGTTTAGCTATCAAAGCAGGTAGCAAGTAGGCCTACTTATGCAAAAGTATAAATTGCGTGTTAAGTGGCACTGTTTCGACAGCGCCATTGGGCTGCGCTTCAATTCCGCCATCTACTGGTTTAAAGTGTGAATTGGACTACATTCTAATGTTAATAAAAAAAATGAAAATGTCAATGCAATATAAACAGTGTAGCCTAATTTTCCATTTGTGCAAGCATTATTTGAGTCTCAATTAAAATTAAAATGCACTTTCTAACTATTTGAAAATTACTACTTTGCACAGAGCCAGGTTCTCAAGCTAATTGTTCCACTAAAATCAACTCAAATCTGACTATAAAACTTGCACAGAGTCAAACACACATATTCCTGGAATTAAAATACAGATAACTATGTTGGATTAGAGGAGGCCATCCCATAACATAAGATTGCTGTCATTACAGAAGTGCAATAGGTGTTTTGCAATTATAGAAGAGCAACCTGACAAGTCAGCATTAAATTCTCCATTGACAAAAACACAATTTGAACCACTTTACTCAATGTAAGAATGAACAAATGCTAATCTGTTCTGAAATTCATCCTCAGACTGGTAAGACTCATGAGGTGATAATAATAAAATAAAGGAAGTGTTTGTGTGTTTTCAAAAAGTATAATCAAATCTAAACCTGCTATTCAAGTTCAAGATCTAAGGATTTGTATATTGAATTTGCCTTAGGCATCATGGGTAACGTACATAGAGAACTGTTCATTTCCTTATTTTCCATTCCTGGGACAGCAGTTGTAAACGTAATTCATTTTAGTGAAATTGAAAGATAACCTGCCAGTAATGAATGATAATGGAGAAAAAAAAGTTAGAATCGCTGTCTCATCTTGCACCTTATTCGACATGGATGCGGATAGAAAGATATTTAAGGAAGGCTTAGAGAAATATGGTCAATATCAACAGGAGAACGAAGACGAGCCCCTGAGAGCAGGGACTGCGTTTCCTTTTGTGAAGGTAATTCTAATTACAGGATGCCACACTGAAGGCTTCCACAAATTCTTAATCAAGGCAGTGTTGTGTGTCTTAGAGACCTGGGTGTCTAGTGTACAGTCGTAGCCAAAAGTATTGGCAGTACCAATTTGTATTTTTTGCAAAGTATGCTGGTTCAGTATTTGTACATTTTTGTTTTAACATGTTTCTATTGTATATTGGAAAACAATAATACCCATTTCATAAGTTTTAAAGGTTTTTATTGGCAAACAAATTCAATACATGGAAATAGTCCCACTTTTAACATGACACTATATGGGATCTGCATGTTGTCACAATATGGTAATATCAAACGAAAGCAATTAGCTTACTGTATTTACTGTGCTTACAATCATGTGTTTTTCTATAATTGCTTTCACAGTCTGTCAAAACTGCTAGCCGCTACACACAACCAATTCCATCATTGTTTTAAAATCCTTGTGTAAATTGTTATCTAACAGGCTTTGATGACAGTAAATTCTCTGTTGAGGGAGCTCTACCCAGAGAGTGAGGAGCTATTTGACATTGTCTTGATGTATAACCACGCTCTGGTTAAGGTGCGCCTTGACAATAGTATCGAACACTATGGTAAGCAAAATATACTTTACTTGAGCTCTCCTCATTGTTGTGAGCTTTCTAATTCTACTAGGTGTCATGCTTGCAAAGTGGCTTTGGGCCACTGTTACCTTCAGTATTTGATATTATTATTGATACTGATGTTTGTCATTGTTTGGCTTCTAACCTGATTTTGGATTGATATTACTCCTTGCAGGTTTAACTATAGATAGATTTTACATGACCGGAGGAATAAGCCCCATTGACTTTCTTAAAGATGATAAGACTAACCTCTACCTATCTAAGGATCCTAACAAAGTCGTGGAGGCCATTGAGGAGGGTTGGTGATTCTGCTTGTCATATTGTATGTCTGTTTTCCTGTTGACACTTCTGAAAACACAGTTTTTTCTCTGTTCTTTCACGTTAAATTCAGGCATTGCTGCTGCCACCATGTTTAATCCAAACATGGAAAACCAGTTGAGCGACACCCAGTTAAAAGTGGCCTTTGATGGCGATGGAGTCCTGTTTTCTGACGAGTCTGAAATTATATATAAAAACGGCGGCTTGGATGCATTTTCTGAGCACGAGACAGAGTTTGAAAACCAACCTCTTCCACCTGTAAATATTCAAGCTGTCTTTCCCATATAAAAACTGCAATAACTTCTTTCAATGAAAAATAATGTACTTATTTAGGTTGAGGAATCTAAATGGAATACTTTTATAATTAATGCATTACTTTAAGGTATTTTTGGTATGCTGATTTGAAGTAATAATGATTTCCTGTGTACTCAGGGTCCATTGAAGTGTTTCTTGGAGGCACTTGTGAAGCTTCAGAAGAAGTTCTCTGAAGAGCCTAACTGCCCCATACGTACCTACCTGGTAACATCCCGAGCTGATGACAGCGCAGGGGCCCGTGTCCTGAAGACTTTGACGAGCTGGGGCCTTGAGATCGATGAGCACCACTTCCTGGCTGGGCAACCTAAAGGGCCCGTTCTGCAGGAAATCCAGCCACACATCTTCTTTGATGACCAGATGTCACATATCACGGGGGCAGAAGAATTTGGGATCATCTCTGCGCATGTGCCTTATGGGATTAGGCAAGTACCATAAGTGCAAACTTTTTGAGAAGCCTTTCAAAAGACAAGTAAATGTAACATCATTCTCAATACAAAAACACTATTAGGTGTGCCCTGATTTTGCTAGTGTTTGACATTTTATAATTGTTGAGTGCTTTTGTCAATATGTTATACTCTTAAATGGGAAATAGGGAATCATTTACCTTGTGACACAGGTCCCCTGTGGCCTCAAGGCTTCTGTCCATACCCCTTTGGAGAGACTATATCACCTCCCCTTTTTATTGAATTAAATAGATTTTATGTTGTCATCTTTAATATTGGAATGTTAATTTTCACATAATTACCATACTATTATCAATTGAATAGCACAATTTGTCTTTTTCGTTGCAGTGTAACATCATATCATCTGTGTTGCACCCACACATTTCTGCTCATGCATTTCATGTTTCATTGTCATGCCTTGAGACTGTCAGAATATAACATTTCTTAATTTCTCCAACAGAAACCAAGATTAATTGATTAATCTCAATGTCAATAATGCCCACCTGCATTGGATGTGGAATCTACGCTTGGCATTAAGTCTGTAGTGTTTGTGTGATGTGGCTTAAATGTGGGTGCACATGTCAGTTTCCTTTCTGTGAATTTCATGAATGTGGTGCCGTGTCTCACCAGTGCACATACATTCTGCTGGGTGTCTATGTAAAGTAAAGGGTGGTGTATCTTTAGTATTTAACTTTTACATTCTATGAGTCTGATGGACGTGATGAAAAATAGACATATAGTATGTCACCAATATGCAGTTTTTGAAGTATCTGTAGTTTTGGAATTTCACCTTTTAAATTTACCAAACAATTGTTTGTAGCTTACTTTCAAATGTGTTTTCTTGTGTTCCCCCCTCCCCATAAAACATTGTATCTGTTCTAGGGCTGTACATTTTCTATACTGGCCACATAAATTATCTGTCAACAAGATGGTAATAGTTCTTTGGTGTATCTGCTGTGATGATTTAGGATTTGTTATGGTAAATTCTGCAGCCTCTGGGAAGGGGGATTAATTTTACAGGTTGTTCAAACAACACCCCTTATTGAATATTTTCACCTCTGTATCAGCAGCTAACTATCAGTTCAATAAAATCACAACGGCCAACAAAGGGACAGAGGTTAGTCTACTTTTTCCTTCCTTCCGTCCTTCTTCCCTTCGTCTCTCACTCCTCCAACTGTAAATACCAGACCGACACCTACTAGTCAGAAAAGCTTTGCACACAGAGAGACACAGATCATCTGCAGGCCCCAGTAGTCCAGTCATTTTAAGACAAAATGGAGAGGCAGCTAAATCCCTCAGAGCGTCATGGCCGTCCATTATGGCCGTCCTCGCTAGGGGGAGTTTTGGCCGTCCATAACGGCCGTCCTCGCTAGGGGGAGTTTTGGCGCTGATCTTTGCATGTATGGACGGCCGTTATGGCCGGCCATGATTCGTTTTCATGGCTGTCCCTGTTTTTCATGGCTGTCCATGATTTTCATGGCTGTCCATGATTATGATTTTTGTATGAATTGCATAGCTTTATTTTATTTTTTTACATAGGAAGTAGGCCAATCAACAATAAAATATCATGACGATATAGACTTGAAAAACAACTTTAACATGGTTTAGGGTTTGCCTAGGCTACATATATTTTAAGTATTTCATGAATTGTTTATAAAGACTTAAACTTTGTATTATGACCCTGCCTACATTGCTTTTTCGGTCCTATAGGCTACATATAGGCCTATTTTAAGTATTTCATGAATTGTTTATAAAGACTTAAACTTTGTGTTATGACCCTACATTGCTTTTTCGGTCTGTTAAGCCGTCAGTTTACACTCCAATTTAGCGCATGAACCACTTTGAACCACAAATCTAAACGTTGCAATACCATGCTATGCAAGTCAACTTTGTATTATGACCCTGCCTACATTGCTTTTTTCGGTCCTATAGGCTACATATAGGCCTATTTTAAGTATTTCATGAATTGTTTATAAAGACTTAAACTTTGTGTTATGACCCTACATTGCTTTTTCGGTCTGTTAAGCCGTCAGTTTACACTCCAATTTAGCGCATGAACCACTTTGAACCACAAATCTAAACGTTGCAATACCATGCTATGCAAGTCAACTTTTGAAAATATGTATTTAGCCTTGTACCAGCGAAAGTCGTTTATGACTATGGATCCGGCGATATGTTATCTTACACGCCGGTAAAGTTAGCATTGAGACATAAGTTAGCATTAAAACATCATAACACACGGCTGTTCAACACATTTGTCATTTAATGAAGTTGTTAGTTGACCAATTATGATTGCAGAAACAAAACGTTATGCCCTGGCAGTCTGTTTAAGCAGTCCGGCAGAGGGACTGCTAAACTGGCAGCGCCCTAGCTATCTCAACGGAGCTTCGAGAGCCGTTCTGCGGGTGCAGAGCTGGAGACAAGCTGGTCAGGAGGGCGGTGACTGTGGTGGAGATATGCGGGGCAAGCTCTTGGCCATCATGGGCAATGTCAATCATCCCCTCCGCCATGTCGTGGCAGGACAGTCCAGCAGCCTCAGTGGCGTGCGGCCCAACACCCTACGTTCTCGTACTGATCAGCGCATATTGTATTGTCTGTTTGTAGGCCTATTGTATCGTGATGTCTGTAGCTACATATAGGCCTAGGGAGCTGTGAGAGACACCTGAATTTCCCCACGGGATTAATAAAGTAGCATATATATCTAAAACCCCAACATCAATAGCCTATTAAATCAAACAATGTAGCCTAACATAAATAAAAGCATAGAACCCGGCTCATAAATAGCTTTCCTGCTATTGATAAATAGTTCAGCCAAAGCGGCACATTCCGTGATGCCTGTAAAGTAGGCTATTCTTATGACCTAAAACAAGAACATTTCAATTAAAAATAAACTGAGAAAATACATTGTTATTGCATTTGGTGTTGTAAGCATAATTAATACAACATAACAAAACAGCATCGCCGTCCGTCTATCTTGCTCCCCCTAGCGACGGACGTCCATGTGAAAAAGGTTGTTTCTGCTATCATAATTGGTTTAGGCCTACTAACAACTTCATTAAATTACCTATTGGCTATGTGTGTTGAACAGCCATGTCAATTTAGGATGTTTTAATAACTGTAGCCCTTCTGGTTGAATGCTAACTTTACCGTGTAAGATAACATGTCCTCGGATCCTATAGTCAAAAACGACTTTTGCTGGTGCTACAAGGCTAAATGCATATTTTCAAAAGTTGACTTGCATAGCATGGTATTGCAACGTTTAGATTTGTGGTTCAAAGTGGTTCATGCGCTAAATTGGAGTGTAAACTGACGGCTTAACAGACCGAAAAAGCAATGTAGGGTCATAACACAAAGTTTAAGTCTTTATAAACAATTCATGAAATACTTAAAATAGGCCTATATGTAGCCTATAGGACCGAAAAAGCAATGTAGGCAGGGTCATAATACAAAGTTTAAGTCTTTATAAACAATTCATGAAATACTTAAAATATATGTAGCCTAGGCAAACCCTAAACCATGTTAAAGTTGTTTTTCAAGTCTATATCGTCATGATATTTTATTGTTGATTGGCCTACTTCCTATGTAAAAAAATAAAATAAAGCTATGCAATTCATACAAAAATCATAATCATGGACAGCCATGAAAATCATGGACAGCCATGAAAAACAGGGACAGCCATGAAAACGAATCATGGCCGGCCATAACGGCCGTCCATACATGCAAAGATCAGCGCCAAAACTCCCCCTAGCGAGGACGGCCGTTATGGACGGCCAAAACTCCCCCTAGCGAGGACGGCCATAATGGACGGCCATGACGCTCTGAGGGATTTAGCCCCTACTGACAAAATGG
>CAEFZP010004495.1:97500-200433 GCA_903064625.1 Mallotus villosus | reverse complement strand
GAATACGATGAGGGCTTGACTGACAGGGTGGGATCACCAGTGGAAATGACTAAGCCTTTGGATGTCTTCCTTGTTTAAAATCACCCGGGACCAACTCTTCAGAGAAATCATGAGAACAGAACCGACGACATCTCCTGTTCCTCCTGACATCATCCATCTTCCTGTTCTTGTCCTGGTACATCCTGTACAATTTGAGACCAGCGCACCAGAACATCTTCCGAGGGGATGCGATTGCATTTTTTTTGTTGATGTTGTTTTTCATGTGACTTCGCCCACCTATCACTGCAGACATTTTGTCTTTTCAACTGTTGAAATACAGCTCCTGGAAGATCTGTATAGAGTTACTGAGGATAAATCACATTAGAGGATGTCCACAGTAGGAGATAACCGGGTTCCTGCAAAGTGCTGGTAAACAGAACTAAAGTATTGTCACCCAGGCCCCTATGGCAGAGGTGATGGATGATGGTATGGGAGTAATCTTTTACAGATTTGTGGTCAGCTACCAGCCACATTCTCTACATAGTGCAGGTGAATGATGAGGTTAGAAGAGGTCACTGCCCTCATGTAAACGTAGCATGAGAGTACACAGATGGCTGTTCAGGAAGTCTTCATGAAGATTGGTATCAATGACTGCTTTCTTTAGTTCTCCCACATCCCTTTCACTTTCACTTCACACACACAGCCATAACAGTTAACACACACCCTCACAAGAGTTTCCTGATTTTTGAAAAGGCATTAGGGAATTCTTAATAGCATTGTTTCAAAGTGAAAATGTGGTCTGTTTAGGCACACTGTCAACAAGCTTGTTTTGATGTTTAAAACGTTTCCACCCGTTGGCAGCCATTTGACCTGTTACGGATTCTCCTCCTTGCTCGGTCTGGAAGGCAAGACCATGTTCTCAAGTTGCTGTCCCGTTTGGGATGCTCATTTAGGACAACAATGTCATACAGTAAAGACATGTGGCACGCATGTGACAAGTGAACAAGCAGCCAAAAGAAACTTCAGGACAAAACTGTAGAAAAGCTATCGGAAATAAGTGTTCCTAATTAAAACTTGTATCCATACAATTTCTAAAGTAAATCCTTCTGAGGGCTGAGCTCTGCTTTTGATTACATGATGCTGTTTGCTTATTAAAGAGTTACTCCCAGCCCAAACAGAGAAACATCTGCTGGGGTAAAGATCAATGGTTCAGAGGCCAATTATCAGAAAGTGTGATCAGGGAAAACTATAAGAATGCTAACTAAAGTGTGAGACTAACTCTATAGACGCGAAAGAAAGTTGGGTCAGCTGAAAGGAAAGCACCTAACAGGGTACCGTTAAATGTTTTGCCGGGGTGAGAAAATTCCCGTTGAGACTAGTGGCCAGGCAAGGCTTCAGACATATATTCTAGCTCAGTTTGGCTGGGGCTTATCGCTGCCATCTCTCCGTCTCCGATTACAGAGCTCCATCTTTAAATGGCTTTACCTTGTAGATGACCACAATAACTTACAGAAGATCTCCTCGCTAATCTAAGGACAACATCGAGATAGGGGAAATACTTGCAGAGAGGGCCATTCTCTGCAGCTTTTTTTTCTCCATCTGACGACCATAACAATGAGTAATGTGATGCAATGCTGCTGCTTTCCTGGACGAGCTTGAGATTCCCCACAAGGTCCAATTATTCAGACCCAGGACATCCATGGCTGTCACTTTCCATCAGGACTGGGCCACCGCTCCAGGGCTGATATAAGGCCACCCCCCACTTCACAGGCAAAGCTGCGCAACTGGGTGTTCACACATGCGACCAGCACGAGCTAGCTCGGTCCCTTGGCGCTCTGCATGCATCTCCCGGCTGACAAGAGAATCTGACCAGCT
Source organism: Mallotus villosus (assembly GCA_903064625.1). Classification (NCBI taxonomy): domain Eukaryota; kingdom Metazoa; phylum Chordata; class Actinopteri; order Osmeriformes; family Salangidae; genus Mallotus; species Mallotus villosus. The sequence continues at coordinate 198,579 of CAEFZP010004495.1, read as the reverse complement.
GCCAGACTTGACAACAGGACAGTGACCAGGCAAGTCCAGGACAGCTGTCCATATGTCCCCAGTCCCTCTTCCACCACACCACTGGGGCTTCTCAGCTTGCCCCCCCCTCCCCCCTCTCCAGACCATATTCCACAGGCTGTTCAAGGAGGGAATGTTGTGCCTTTATAACGCCTCGCAGTTTTGTATGAAAAGGTACAAGCATGGAATCGGGGATTAATGTTTGTACCTGCATACATTGGTTCAGCGTAAACAAACAAAGCCGGCATAATGGGAGGTCTAAGTTATGGTAATTTTGCAGGATCTCTGTTTTAAAAGGCTTCCGACTCACTCTGACTTCCACAGCCCTTCTCCCTCTCTCCGGGAAGAGGTTAGAAAGTTACGCTCCAAGTCAGGGATCTGGAGACTAGGACTGGACCCTTGCCCAGCTTCTAAAGCCAGCACTCTGAAGGTTTAACAGCTAAATAAAATAGGTTGGCGGGGAAAAAAGATGGTTGGCTGCTGTAGTTTTAGCCTAGACTGCAGGTTTCAATGGGAACACTAATCCTTCACGGCCCCACAGGCCATTCTGAACATTTATGGCAAACTAAAGACAGGAACTGTGAGTCCTGTATGGGTTTGTTCAATTACGCTGGCCCTAACTTCAAAAGGGCATTCCTAGAAATATAGGCTAATTGCTACTGCAGTAACACATTCTGGGAATGTGATGTGTAAGCATGGAGGATCACTGTATTGTGCTGTGCTTAATCCAAGGTTATTATAGCAATGCTATAATCTTAGTGATACATGTACTGCTGCACAGTGGCGCTCCAAAACAGCCCGCAGTAAAGACATGCTCCAATTCCACTCTTACCAAGCGGAAAAGCTTTACGCTCTAAAACAAAGAACTCCCGAGACATTAGATTCCCATCTGTAGATAAATTCACTCTCTTTAGGCTGATAGAGTTAACTCCGAAAGCATCGTCTCAGCAAATCCGTGCACTCGGAAATCAATAGGACTTTAAAATGATATAAGAATCATCTGCGTGACCTGGCACATCACATACGGCTGTGAATCAATTCCGTCTGAAGACATCCATCGTGCGGGATCCCTCCCCGTAAAGCGGCCCTCTCCAGTCGGACTCCTCCTTGGGCCTCGTCCCCGAGACAGACTGGCAGCTCCAAGATCTCTACAGAAAGATGGAGCCTTGAACGCGAGACTATTCGATGGATATGGCCGTATCAGCAATGGAAAGTGTTGGCCATTTAGTTAGCATAATGGCATGCACAGATACTATATTACAGTTTATAAGGGATGACTGGGAATGTTGGCCTGGCAAAGTCAGTGGCCGGCTTCACACAGTAAACCCCATTGGTATTCCAAGAGATACTGTGGATAAAAGGACATTCAAGAAAGGGCTTATAGATGTGTAAATGGAAACCTTTAAAATGAAACGTTTGTGTTCCTTCTTTAGTCATGGGGCTTTGTTATGATGCAAATCATATTCTACTGGGACTGTTATCACAGGACACCTCCCACCACCTCTGCAGGGCAACGACTATCTGAGTGGGTTATGTGTGTGTGGGTGTGTGTGTGTGTGTGTGTGTGTAAATATGCACATGCGTTCTCTTTACATCAGGCTTTCCATCAGTTCGCTGAGCATTCTGTGAGAATTATTCATGGTTTCCCACATTCACGGTAGATAACAAATGGATGCAATAAAGGTGCTGCGTTCGGTTCAACCTCTCCGCCTTTCAGATATAATCCTCCATAAATACGCTGGGAGGGAGAGGGAAGGAGGCTGCTTGCCATACTATAAGATGAATGTTCGCGGGAAGACTGAGCATGGAGTGAGACGTGAACGTCCCGCTGAAGACGAACCCTCCTCTAGACAGGTTTACTGGTTAGACTAAGAACAGGAACCCGGGAGCAGGCTGTAAATCAGCGTATGCGAGTATGTATGTGTGAACATGCACTGTGTAAAGGGACTTTGGAAAAAAAAGAGTCATTTGTTTGGAATTGCCCTCAGTGTTGCCCTTGTGGTTTGATCAGAGGTCTCTGATAACCTGAGCAGAAGGGCGGACTGGGCGTGTGCTGGTGCTGTGGATGAGCGGGCCTGGGCGTGTGCTGGCGCTGTGGATGAGCGGGCCTGGGCGTGTGCTGGCGCTGTGGATGAGCGGGCCTGGGCGTGTGCTGGTGCTGTGGATGAGCGGGCCTGGGCGTGTACTGGTGCTGTGGATGAGCGGGCCTGGGCGTGTGCTGGTGCTGTGGATGAGCGGGCCTGGGCGTGTGCTGGTGCTGTGGATGAGCGGGCCTGGGCGTGTGCTGGTGCTGTGGATGAGCGGGCCTGGGCGTGTGTTGGTGCTGTGGATGAGCGATGGGAGGGCGGCTCCCGCCAGGAACGTCTCAGAAAGTGCATCGGTGTCAGTTCGGGAATCTGATTCATGACGCGGGAGAAAAGCAAATCAGATGCCCAGCTCCGGTACACCTGGCCCGTGAGCTGACGGGGACCATGAATCGCGGAGCGGGGGAATGGATGGATCAGCATATCCCACCGCTCTTTGGTATTTATGAGCGAGGCGGCAGGGAAACTCTGCATGCTAAATGTTTGCTGGAGCAACATGGAAGTGGGCATTTGTTAGCCTTCCACCTCAAGGATGATGGGAGAACTGACAAATATTTGCCTTGGAGAGAGTAGCCAACTTGCACGGACAGATCTGCAAAAAAGGAGCTGATCAATATTCCTCAGACTCTGCCACAGTAACTTGGGCCAACGAGCCCATTCGTCGTCCTAAGTGATGGGTCTGGCCTGACAACGTCCCTGTAAGCAACCTTGTGTTGACAAGAGATATTACAGGTTGTTTTTTTATTGGTGCATTTTATAAGGAAGATTCTCAGAGGGCAAAGTCTTCTCGAGTTCTTGAGTCCTATGTTCAAGGCCGCGGGAGATCGAGGATAACCACACAAGACAAAATTCAATTTATGATCAAACCTCAAGATAGTAGAACGCCATCCGTTCAGTCTTCACTGTTGTACTTTCAGTCAGGAATAAAACAATATTGTATCTGAAGTGACACACAAAATAATGTAAGCTGACTTCCATTACCAGCTTCAGAGAACGCCATACCAGTGTGGCCAGACCCAGTGAGCCATCCACACCGCAATCAGATAACGGACGATTCCAGGGGTGGAAGGGAATTGAAAAGACTTTGTGTATTTCTCCTAGGTTTTGGAGCCTGCCGGTATAAAGCCTGAGGTTTAGAGACGGGAAGCCAGACGTCTTTGTATAGAGACACCCCAGCATAACCTGATCCACTCTTTACTGCGGCAGGTCTGGGGAGTTCCAGCAGAGCAGAATCAGCCTGGCTGAGCGCTGCACCGGGCCACACGGGCCTCTCTTAACGGCTGACAGGAAACGCAGAGGAACTACAGCAGCGAAGGAGGTGAGATGGGAAAGGAGGTGGAACAGAAAGTGACAAGAGAAGGAAGGCAGAGAGAGGGAGGGAGGAAGACAAAACGAGTGACTAATGCATGACGGCATCCCTCACCTCTTCACCTTTCTTCCACTAGTTTGCCCTCTTTCCATTTCAATGCACCGCGCGAGCAGAGGCGAATGATTCATGGAGAGAAAGGGAGAGAGAGAGAGAGAGAGAGAGAGAGAGAGACAGAGAGAAAGAGAGAAAGAGAGAGAGAGCAAAGACAGAGCATGCCGGTTGAATTCTCCAGACCAGCTCAATCAGAAGAGATGTTTTATGTATGCAGCACCAAGGGCAGAGCCAGGTCTCACTCCCCCCTCCCCAGGCTCTCTGGGAGGCTGTACAGCAGGATTGTTGCATATCACACCCCCCAATGTCATCACTGCTCTGGGGGACAGACGGACATTCATATATGTGTGTGTGAGTGTGTGGGTCTGTGTGTTTGTGTGATAAGACGAGAACATGGTTCAATGGAAAGGAATTAAGAAGTGAGTGTTAAGACGGCCATGCATGTCGAAAGGAAATAATGTTTTCATTAAGGAAGTCTTTGAGGATGGGATTTACTCCAAGACTTGGTACAGCCTTTGTTTTGCAGTGTTTCTTAGGCTTTGCTTCAAATGCCTGCATAGCTTGCCTTAAAAGAGATTGCCACATGGTTAATGTACTGTGCATACAGTAAGGCTGGCAAAATGACATTTCTATTCAGCTTCAGACGAGAAATGAGCTGTTCAGGAAATCCAGTTTCACTTATTTTGTTTGAGAGAAATGGTCCCTGCTTCCAAAGGACGCTGTGTCTGCACACAACATGTCTAAATCTGGATTAACATCTCCTACTGCCACCAATGGTATTTTGGTCAGATGGTAAGGTTCTCCTTCCTTACATCTAAGGTATTCAATTCTGCCAAATGGTTATTTTCTTTTTACCCCAGTACCCAATACATCTGGAGAGTCTGGATCCCCCCCTCCCTTCCCCTCCATCTCTCTCTCTCCCTCTCTAGTGTTCTCCTCGCCCTGATCCAGCCAGCATGTCTGCAGTTACCGCACGGCACGACTCCGTATCGACACGTCTCAGAGGCAGATGCAGGGCGGGGTTATTGAACAGGGAGATTCTGAAGAGACTCGGGTTCTGCTGGAGGTGACAGGAGGACTGTCGGTACCACTCAGCCCTACAATGCGTCCATTCCAAATTTCCTGTATCAAGAGGCAGATATGACCTCATGGTTTCTGGATAACCGCATGGGAGACAGGCTTTCACTGACCAAGCTGAGGGTTTTGGTGAATTAAACACTGTTGATGAGGTTCAGACTTCTTCCCTCTACCATTACAATCTTCTGAACAATACTGTGAAAGAAACACCGCAAATCTCCACACTTCTTCCAACTATTTTCATTTGAGCTATTTAAACAGAGCTTCATAAAACTAGAGGTTTGGAAGCCCATTGGAATGAGTAAATAAAGTGGGTTATTAAGTGTTAAGTCGTGAAGCACTTCAGTTTGACAAGGACCGAGCGCCAGCCAATTATACGCCTGGCTGCCTTTTACAAGAGAGGAGCGCTGGAGTCGTTTTGTACTATATGTTTTTTTAAACCATCCTACCTTCATTTCTCTCTCTTTTGTCTGTTTTCATCCCCCCTTCATGTGCTCGGCCCGCTGCCACAGAACAATGAGCGAAAACAACAACATCACGCCGCTGTTACCAGGGATTTGACCATTAGTCTGCTCGTTGCCAGGTTTGTTAATGGAAGACATTGGCTCTATCCACAGATGTGGTGACTGGCTAGGTCCATTCCAAATGTCCATGTCATTATCTTGCTCCTATCATAACAACCCCGCGCCCAGCATCTCCACACGTGTGCCTCTGTGAACGTTAACACCAGGCAGATGAGGGCGGCTGGAAAGACCGTTTGCTGGCCCCATGGATACGGTGCAGCGCACACTCTCGTCTCTTTTGGCCTTTGCCCAAAATGTCCAGACCATCATCTCTGTGTGCGTGTGTGTGTGAGGGGTGGGCGGGTATGATAAACAGCAGAGCAAACAGGGCTCTCTTCTCCATTCCCACTCTCTCTCTTTCCATCTCTACTAGGCTCATCTCTCCCTCAGTCAGAGGAGATTCTCGCAGGCTCCTCGCAGCGGGGTTCTAACGAGGAGAGACGAGAAGAAGGAGGGACCCTGACGGAACGTTCCAGAGAAAACCACAACTGCCATGAGGAAGCGGAGGGGCCTCCAGGGGGAGGCTGGGAGACAGACTTAGACACTGAAGGGAGGAAGAGGGCTCCATGTTCAAGACAGATGGAGTTTAGACTTTGTGAGAACTTGGTGAACAGAGCTGTCAGGACCAATGAATCCGTCTTCGACATGGTGTCTCACCCACTGTGCACAGTATACACACACACACACACGCCCTGTGGGTTTCTGGAAAGGATGAAAATGCTTGTTCGCATGCACGCCATCACACACTTCTCTCCATCTGCAGCACATTACTGCTCACCTGGGCCTTTATTCGAGTGTGTGCCTGTGCGTACTTCTGTTAACGAGCGCATAGAGGCCAGATGACTGCCAACACCTGCTCAGAAATAGTTTACGTGTGTGTGTGTGTGTGTGTGGTGTTGTTGGGATGATGGTGAGAGCAGGTAGCAAGAAGCCTCCTCCTTCCCCAGCCCCACAGAGCAGGTAGAGTCTACGGTCAGCTAGAGCACCAGGCTGATTAGGCAGCCAGGCAGGCAGGCAGGCAGGCAGGCAGGCAGGCCAGCATCCAGTGAACACTCATCCTTAGCCACTTCCAACACGTCCATTCCTCAGTCTCTCTCTCTCTCAAGCTAGAGTGAACTTTGGGAATCTATACCCAGTAACATGGCAAAGGGAAGGAAGGGCTTGTACTTTCTTTTATTGGTTTATTTCAGGGACATTGCACACTAATCAACATTCAAAATGTAAGTGAGCCAGAGTTAGCCTAAGAGGCTAGTTTTCATCTGCTGTCCCCTGCCAGATATGTAAAAGGCAAACCTAAAATTACAGAAATAAAATGCATGTATAAGCAATGAAAAAAACAACATAGTCAACTCAGTCTTCTGTTTGTCCTGTACAGAAGGAGAGTTTGTGTCAGTCAGTCAGTCTAGTCAGTATGCTGCAGAAAGGACCTGGAGTGAAGCAGCACAAAGACAGACTCCAGGACAACATTCCTCTCCACACAGAGTACACACATACTTGACCTTCACTGGTAAACGCACGTTAGTCCTGGCTTAGTGAGGACAGCCAGACTCTCAGAAGCCTCTGTGCCTTACACCCCATCTGTCTGCTGCGAGGGTCACACTGACCTCCGGCCAGCACTGACCTCCGGCCAGCACTGACCTCCAGCAAGGACCATGGGAGGATTTAGGAGGGAGAGTGAAGGTCGGAGAAGCTCATTAGATATCTCTGATGGCTCCAACCAACTGAAACTAAGCCCAGGCTTCTTAGAACACGGGCACGCCCAGACCTCACTGTATAATCTATAAGGCGGCTGACAAATAGCTGTGAATTTATCATGGGAATGCAAAAACGATATATTCAGTTTTAACGGGTTTACCAGAGAATGGATATATAACTACTCAATAAACAGCGCAAAGATGGATGGAATTTATATTTGGTTCGGTTTGGAGAGCAACGGGGGGATGTGGAGATCTGTCTTGACTGCTCATTGGTCAGAATAGGGGAGGGTGAGAGTGTGTGTTTGTGTGTGTGTGTTGGCAGTCATAAGTCTCTAAGCTAATTGACTCAAATTCAAGTTATTCAGATCAATGCCTCAGCGCTTGAGGGCTTCAGTGCTGGGCATGGTGATCAGTCTGTATCTCAGGGGTCACTCATTAGTCTGTGGGTGGAACAGTGAAACACACATCCACGCACACGCTCAAAACACACATGCGCACACACACTGTCTTTTGTATAGGCAAACAAGGTCAGACACACACACTGTGCACACACGCGCACGCACTCATGCATGTATGCACACAAGCCACCACAGCCCACCCCCTACATGCTGATATGCATTCTGGCTTCATCAGCACATACGTGCATTCAGACCCATCCAGCATGCTCTCCCCCACTCGTACACACGCTTCCATAGAGCCACACATTGCTTACTCCCACACACAAACACACAACCTCTTCTTTAACACGCACGCTCTCACAGTGTGTGTGTGTGTGTGTGTGTGTGTGTGTGTGTGTGTGGTCAGCAGGGGACTGGGCAGTGCAGGGTTGTTGTTTATCTCCAGTCAGGATGAGCCTGATGCTACCACCCTGTCCACTGCTCATTTCCTGCACTAACCCCTCCTAACCCTGGAGGGATCTTCATCAACCTTTGGGCTTCGCAGTGCTGTTACACACACACACACACACACACACAGTTTACTGACCCTGTGCACACACCCCTGAAGTCCAGCTGGGGAGACCCTGTATGATATCCAGAGATCAAAGTCGAAACACACAGACTGAAACAGATCAAGGCTGGGCTCCTGGCAGAGCCAAATGTGAGAGTGTGTGTGGTGTGTGTGTGGGTGTGTGTGTGTGGGTGTGTGTGTGTGTGTGTGGTGTGTGTGTGTGAAAGAGAGAGCTAGCGAAAGATCAAAGGCATTCAGAAGTTCCATACAGATGTAATGACCACACTCTGAGAGCAGAGATCATGAACACTAAACATGAAAACAGCGGGCTCCTCTCAGCCCGGGCCAGCCCACAATCTCCTCAGGTCTTCGGGGCATTTTGACCGAGACTCTGAATGAAGAATGTCAATAATAATCAAAAAGCTGAAGATCTTCATCACATGCAAACTCAAAACATGACATGTAGTCCACACATCTTCCATGTTATGCACTGTACTGAACACATACTGCTCTATACTCCACCGGACGACCACAAATCCGCCAAGGATTTCTCCTTCCTGGTAATAAGTCTAGACAGCAAGCACTGGCGTTGCCCAGACAAAGCCTGTATGCGATGTGTCTGTGGTGTGTGTGTATGCGTATGTGTGTGGTGTGTGTGTGTGTGTGTCTGTGTCTGTGTGGTGTGTGTGTGTTGTGTGTCTGTGTGTGTCTGTGTGTGTGTGGTCTGGTGTCTGTGTGCAGTTTCTGACTGAACCCTAAAGGATCGTAAACCAACAGAGGTACAGTAGCAGTGGGAGTCTTGTCCAGGACTGTGTGTTTCGCTGATGAATACTCCCCACACACCCCGCCCCCCCCCACCCCCACACCCCCACCCTCCCGGCACAACACAACGGCCAATTTACACACTCCTGTTCCCACTCTCTCAGAAAAATAGGCTACTGTGTAGAAGCCAGTTGGACAGACTAGCTGTTATTCAATGTGCCTGTGTCCTATTGACTGTGCCTGGAGGGGGCAAAACAAGACACGGCCTGTGCTCCAAGAATCTCAACTGGCTGATGTGATGACACACTGTACTGCAAGCACCTAGGCACACTGTCCAAGAAACAAGGACAAAGTAGACTAAGAATCATTTGAAGAAAATGTGGTGGTGAGAAAGTAAAGATAAGCCGTCTCGTTTCAAATGACTGGTTTGAGACATCCCCTGGGCAGGCAAACCTAGCCCTGGGGTACAGTCACAGATCTGGTACACTGTGTGTGTTCATGTGTGTGTGCCAGTGTTAGGGCCACTGGAGCAGAACGTAGTGAAGAGGTTGGCATCTAGCCTCGGATAGACAGACATGTCGTGACCAGAATACAGTTCTGTATGACCAGACAGAGCAGACCCTGGCATACTGTACTTTACTGTACAATACTGCCGTACGGCTGTAGTTTGATACGGGCCAGCTAGTGTTCCCCAGGCTAAGTCATTGCATAATCCTGCCTCTGTGCAGGCAGCAGTCATGGGATTGTCAACATTCCTCCCACACAAACATGAGCTTGATTCCACACACACACACGTTCAGTAGGGCATAAGACTGGGGACCTTTACCCACTCATACACATTTCCATGCTTGTGTGAGCGTGCATGCTCACACACACACACATACGAACACGCACACACACACATACAAGCACACACACGTAGCACAAGGCTTGGCTGGGGCTTCCCGGGGGCTTGCTCAAACTCACATGACTAGTTTAGTAACATGCTTCTTCAACAGTAGTAATATTATTCAACCCCCCCCCACACACACACACACACACACACACACAGCACAACAGCCAGAGCAGTCCAGAAACTACAACTTCTGGTCTGGTAGTTAAAAACTAGAGAGGCAGTGGAATCACCAGGGTCCAAACAGCCCAATGACCAGCACAGCTGATATGTGGACATATAGACAGACCGATGTTCGGACATCCACGTTACATAAAACCCATTCACTTCTTCTTTGGTAAATAAGGACAAGGCCTAGTCCTTTGGCCTTGAATGGAGCCGAGGACGTGAAGGGGAGTATAGATCATGTTGAATGGGTCTCAGTACAAGTTATATCAGGAGAATATACACTGGAGTGAATTATGTAGCCTTGCCATGCACTTTCATATTTCAGTAGGCCCAGGAGAAGAGCAGACAACTTCACTGGATGGAAAATGTAAAAGAAATCAAGAAGGAAGAAAGAGTATCCGGTGCCTTTTGTCGAAAGGGTGCAGCTGAGGCTGTGCCACTTCTGCCAAGCTGGGCTACAGGCTGATTCTATTGTGGCTTATCAGGCCACACCACAACCTGGCCAAGAACGTACACAAGCTGTGTAAACCTTTGCAGCTTTGAAGCAACTTTAGTTTGACACCCTCTGGCTCATCAGCTGGAATTTATGGAGTCACAGTAACCCAGACGGTCACACACAAGCATGCATAAGGTCTCCCCGCCCCCCACACACACACACACTATCACTCACACAGCAGGTCAATATTCCCAGGGCCACTCAAGTAAATCAATGTACCTACGTATGACACGGGAGCGGTGAGCACCGGTCGACAGACGCCCACCCTCGTCAGGGAGGCTAACGAACACAGGAACAATCCAGAACATTCCAAGCGTGACCAAACGTCATTTAGCCCGGTTGTCATGAACAATCTCCAAGCTGATTAGCAGCTCTAACGGAAGATGGACCCACTTTATGGGTTTCAATTACTAGTGCAGAGCCTGTTTGAATGAACCACAGACAGACAGACAGACGGACAAGCTCCACACAGCTCTGAAGATAAATTACTAAGTTAAAGGTTGCTGAAAACCTAGAAGAAATCTTTACATTCATACTAAAGTTGAACTTCCTTGGCGCAGCACAATGACTCAATCAAAAAAAGCTTTCAAAAAGGAAGCGTTATGAATAATGAAGCCATTATGCCCTCAGGTGACTGAGGAAGGAAGCCCTGTCTATTGGGTGGTAATTGGAAGGCTACCTTCAACCTGACAGCGGCCAGGTACTGGTCCCCTTCCTCCAGCTGTGAGGTAGGACCGACACCTAGGTTGGGTTCTGCCTGAGCAGCAGCAGAGGCGTGTGTGACAGCAGTGAACGGGCTGCTTCATGAACAGATCTGGAGCTGCAGTAAGTCCACCCTACAGTAGAGTCTGCTCGCTACAGCATACAGATTGGTTTTCCTCCAGTGTCTCGTAAATTAATAAGCATGACTGATTATATTACCTCGCAATATCACGATACCATTAGGAGAAAAATCATTTGTAAGACAAAAACTATTTTAAATCCCCCCTTCCATTAAAATCCACACACACAAATCCAAATCTAATCATTTGACACTAAAGCAAGCAGCAAATTGGCTTAGTGAGAGCCTCTGTGAGCGTCAATATGCTGATCAGTGTAACTGATGTTGGAGTGTGTGTGAATGTGTGTGTGTGTGTGTGTGTGTGTGTGTTTATGCCCAGGATAGTAACACAGACAAGGAGAAAAATCAACTTTGCCGGCTGTAGGATGTAGGCTTGAGCAGGAGTCTCAATCCAGGTTAACAAAGTCCCATACAAAAAACAAATACACACAAATACAAATGTACGCACTGTCACAAACGCAGCCAAAAGGTTCCCTCTAACCTGAGAGGCAGATGAAGGTCATGTAGTCCCCCTGTCCTCCCGTGGCCAGGAACGGGATCTTCTTCTTGGTCCTCCTCCTCACCTGCACTGCCGCAAGCATCTTCTCATCGTGAGGCGTGAACACCTCCTTGTTGATGGCTAACTTGGCACTCATGTCGGCGAGTGGTGGACGAGAAGGGCAGTGTAGGCTCTCGGTTCTGCTCTGTGGAAGAGATGAGGCACAAGGACCAGATGCTGTTGTTAAAGGAGAGATGAAACATAGCATAGGTAACCCGGGATGACTTATGCACTAGGAGATGTGGGCAGAAGTCACACTGCAGGAGGGGTGGAAAGTGAGGGTGCCACGAGGCATCGTCAGACGGCTTCAAGTCTCTGCAGTCCATTGACTCTGGTCCCCCCCCCAGTCCCCCCCCCTCGCCCCTCCAGTCCTCCCCCCTCGCCCCTCCAGTCCCTCTCCTACCTCATCTCTGCTCCGTTCCCAGAAACGGCACCGTAAAACACCGTAATGACAAAGTAGGAGGGAGCGAGCCAGCGTGATAGAAAGTCGCTCAACTCCTGGCGGGACGACGCAAATATTGACACTGAATCTCCCTCGGCAACAAGGCAATATTCCTCTCCGCGACATTATCCGTATGTCACCATATTTAAAACGATTTTGTTTGGTCGGAGCCAAAGACGAAATCTCATTCGGAGACAGCGGTCATTACATTTCCATGACTTCTTTTCAAACTTGTCTCCCCCCATCCCAGCCGAGTGTGGTACTCCTCCAGTGAACAGTGTTGATGTAATGCCCGGGTCCCAGACACATTATGTTGGCGGAGTATTAGTGGCGCAGCATTATGGTGTCAACTAAAACAGTGTTCAAGCAAGGCCAATTGTGGTTAAATGCCGGACGCGGTCGTAAAGAATGCTGTTTAATTGGGTCAAAGTGTCTCTGGAGGAAGACCATGAAGTTTAATCATTCTCTCACAGACTTTCACACACGCACACAAACACAGTTGCCACCAACTAATTGTCAGTCTCCAACATTCGATTCCTCTCCCCATTACTCAGCTCTGAGGCATAGAGACTCACGCCGAGACGCAACCACCTCATCAAACGATTGCTAATAAACAGTCCCAACTCTGTTTCTTTCTTTCTAAAGAGTTTAGCAAGCTTCAAACGACTGTTTGGCAGCGAAACTGAAAGAAATAAAGAAGACTACATTAAGGGAGTGAAAAGCTAAAACATTTTTCTAAAATTCACCACAACTGGTAAAAAAAACTAGTTTTACAAGTAGAAAACAATTTTTTACAAGAAAAAAAGAACATTCAAATGAAATCAAATGAAGCTACTTTATGTCCCTGTATGAATAACAGACACTTGATCTGGCTCTGGCCAACTTAGGATAGAATATTATTACACAACCGTTCCTCAAGATCATCACTTGTTTAATGAATGACGGCTCTATCTAATCATCAAAAACACACGCCAAGTTCTCTTGACGAGTAATTAGACCAACAACAACAAAATATCCGCTTGGAATATGGACCATGTCCATGATTGGTCTAAATCTCGGGCCTAGACTCCGACACCCTGCAGACGTGGCGTGGACGGATGTTCACTGAGCCTCGTCACGCGTTTAAGGCTACGTTCAACAGCCCCCGCACTTCCAAACTGGTGTCTACTTTTGCAACGGCTCTTACAGGCACAAATACTTTTTGTGAGGATTTTACCATCCCCTATATGAGTAAGAGTGATGGATATGGTTGGTGGTGCCTTCAAAGTGCTTTTGAAACCATTAGCACAGTGTGGTATGTCTTGGAAATAAAAATGGTTATCTTAGCCGTGTTGCTGCAGTGGTTTCCGTGGTACAGTATGTGAGGATAATAGGATCATCAGTGATAGGTCACTGGTTCTGTCGTCTCTCCAGGAGGTGGCAGAGGTAGGGGAGAGCTGAGCATCAGGTATTCCCAGCAGAGGCCCTCTCTGGTGGGATATAATCTGTAAAGCCACCTGCTCACTTCCACCATGCTCCAGCTGGGATGGAAGGATACTGGCTCCGTCCGAGCTGTCATCCGGCGGAGGGGAGTCCCTAGCCTCCATCGGGTGGGTCACTGAAGCATGAGGGTTTAGGACAGAGCCTTCAGGGAACAGGATTGGAACATAATCATTGTGGCTGGTGGTCCTGCACAGCCGGCTTCTTCAGCGGTGAACATTCACTTCTCAGAGCTTTTTTTCACCCCCCCCAACCCATTTTTCAACCACCCCCTTCGTGCCTCAGAAATACTGCACCTTGCTTAGCAGCGAAATGAGAGACCCTCTCCCTCTCCTCCACTGTGTTAATGTGTTCAGCAGAAGCTTTCACATCTCCTGGGGGTTCGGCTAAAAGTGGGCTTCATGTTGAGAGGCAACACCGCCACTTTCCACATCATCTCCGTGCTCATTCGTGTCTCCTCCCCTACCTCACCTGCCTCTCTTCTTGCTTTTCTCCAGTGGCTTCTACCCTGCCTTGCCTCTCTTCCTCTAATGATCTTTTCCTGCCTCTCCTCCCGTATCTTCTTCTGCCTCTCCTCCCCTGCCTCTCCTCCCCTGCCTCTCCTAATAGACTCAGAGAAACCTGCTACAATCAGTTATAGTATATCGAAGGTCTCTTGCATCTTAGGCAGGTGGTCAATGAGCACCATCTGCTGAAGTCAGTTCTCCTTCACCGTCCACAGATCTAGCCTGTATATGCAGCAGGTCCTATCATGGCAAACCATTGTTTAGATTCAGTTTTTTGTTCCAGTGCTTTTGGTGCATGGATCTGACGTGCAGGCTGGTTGCTGTGCTGTCAGAAAGTGCGAACGCTAGAATCCTCCAGAGGCTGCCGGTCTCAAACTGTGGCTGTGCAGCTGGGAGCTGAGAGCTAGCCCACAGAGAGGCTGCCTGGCAGGACACTGAAGTGTCGGCTTTATCTCTCATCCACTGTCGCCTTGTCCAATGTCTTCGCGTAACAGTTCCTGTATGTGTGTGAGGGTGTGTGTTTAAAGGGATTCAGCGAGGCGGCGATAAGCAAGGGAAATCACAGTCCAGCAGCTTATCTTTCCTTCACATTCCTTAGAGAACACCCTATACACTCAGTAGGGAATTAGAGCTACTCCTCAGCCTGTGTGTGGTGTGTGGTGTGTGTGTGTGTGTGTGTGTGTGTGTGTGTGTGTGTATGTAAATGTAAGCGTGCACACAGTGTTTATCTGTCTGTGTAGTGAGCATGTCTCAGAGCAGAGTGAACCAGCTCAGGAACAGGCTGCTGTTATGTGAAAATCACCAATTAATAAAAACAGAAGGTCCTTTTTTGGCTCGGACAGCCTGGTTTTTAAGACAGGATCTTGGTGTGCTTGACAAAGCATACACGGTGTTCACTAGCACAGGTACAGTATGTGTTAAATTCTCTACAGTACTTGAGTAGTGAGTGGAGTCTAAAATGATGTGGGAAAACACGCGAAAACTCTCCCAAAGGAAAACTCCCATGTTTATGGGAGTTGTTGCGTTGTTCGAAACCCCGATACTGTATCTTGAAATAACTAGGCAGTGACCTGTGGATGGCTCGGGTGAGGTTAAGTATTTTACAATTCCATTAGTGTGAAGATGAAGTGTCTGGCTTCGGTAGCATTTCAAACAAACATCGCAACCCTCTTGGCAGGAACACTTCCGTATCTTTTCTCTGCCCACGTTTGACTAACCTTGGCCTCCCTTACTCCCCGTTTTCCCTCCCACCCTCCATCACTTTGGGAGGCCTTGCCGGAGCAATTAAACGGGCTCTGTTTCCTTTCCTCTGTACACTGTTTGTCCAGTGATGATGAGGAACTGAGGAACGGATCGTTTCACATCCTCTCGGGCCTCCCAAGAGTCTTTCATGTGAGGATGGGATCATCTTGAATCCACGCAGAGTAACCTTCTAAGACCCCCCCCCCGACCCCACCACCACCCCCCCCGCCGCCTCACGTGTACGGAGGGATCTAGCTGGAACAACTTGGGTTTCAAAGGTGATTCCACACCAAGATAAACACAGATGGGGCTTGTTAGTTGTTGTTGCCCTTTAGTGAAGGATGAAGTGACCACATTGTCCACCAGCCTGCTGGCTTCTCTGCCGTCTGTGCCAGATCGCTGTGACAGCGTCCCCTTCGCCACGGCTGCCGCAAGCGACAAACGCCAAGATCGAGGTCATTTGAGTTTTCCTTTAACTAAAGACCAGCATGCCAGTTTATGTCTGGTTGCAAGTGGGCTCTTTCCAGGGACGTTTCACTATCTGCTTTCAGGACAGCCATGAAAGCCTGTGTCTCACAAGCGTGTATGAGGTTTGGCTGGACGCCAAATTAAGTTCCGTTGCTGAATGGGAAAACCCGTTCATCAGAAACCACAGTGGACCATTCTGGCAAAGACTTTCTTCTCCATCCTTCCAGGGAGAACTGATGGGCCCCGTGTTGATGTGAGACTCAGGTGAACTGGGCTGCGGTGCCAACCAAGCTTAGGCATGAATCAACCACCAGGAACAGCACATTCCCTCCACCCATCTACAACCCCTCTTTTATCGCCTCCACCCCCCAAATGATCTCATTTGTTAAAGCCTGGCGCCTTATGACAATAAAACATTTGGGAGGGATCGTCAGTGGGCAAGGTCTGAATGGAGAAACAACAACAGCTTCTCAACAGAAATCCAGAGAATCCTGTTACAGTCCTGTTTGTGTGATAATGAATCTACATGTAGGCCTAGGCCAAACTGCCAGGATATACTGGCAGAGTTCCTGTGCCATATGGACTTAATGTAGCTAAACTAATAGCTAGCATGACTGAATGGACAAGTTAATGTACAACTGACCTAGACAAACAAGTTCTGGCAGGGAAAGCCTATTATTCAAACTGTTAAAACTGCTTGTTCTCGTCGATGACTTTTCTTTGTGTGAAGAGCAGCCACATAGCCTAATAATCACTCCTACACAGCAAACCCCACAGCCGGAGGGACCAGACTCCCCAAATGAGAACGTTTCATTAGAATCCTTCACTTGTTTTGTTCCCCTTTCCCATTATATGAGCCACTGAAGACCGAAAACTGTCCCAGTGAGGTCTAAGATCCTATCACTGCAGATAAAGGAGTGTCTCTCTCCGTCTAGTGGCAAGTTAACATGAGGGGGGAAATAGGGGAACAGACATGTTGAATATCAAACTATACCCATGGGCGCCACGGTCTTTCCTGAAGTACTGAATTGCATAAGGTTCTGAATCTCCTTATTTTAGAGTTGTTTTCCGGATTATCAAAGGTGTGCATGGACATGGAGGCTGACTGAGTTGGCTTAAGGTGATGAGGCATGGAGAAGGACTAAAGAGAGCCTAAATGTGGCAGAGAGCTCGGACCCAACCTGACAAAGCTGTGCGGTAATAGAGCCCATCAGAGATATTTCAATGCACTGCCCGACAATCTGAATAGTTTTGGCCCACGAACGCATGCTGAGCTAAACCACTCAGACGGAGAGGCGCACCAAACAAACAGGCTCATTTTCAATTCAGCTACAGTCTACAGTGTGTGAGTGGCTGTACCCTCGGCTCATAAGTCATGGAGGTAGTTTTTCATACAACTCCACATACATACAGTATACAGCAACTCAATCCACACACAGCCACTCAACACCCTAAAATGGTTAAGCTGTAATGACCGAGCAAGAACGTACCACCAATTAGCTTCCAACTTGGGAAATGAATTCGTCATCACAGATAAGTGTAGCCTATGCTATGGGGCTATGGGTGTTTGCTGTGGTGGCTCTCAGCACCTGGGTTCCCTGTCTGAAGAAGAAATTACAGCCTTTCTACACGTTGAGCCTGGCTGAATTCAGACTGCCTGTGGGTGGAGGCAGACAAGGTTTGAGAAGGGGGGGGGGCATCTGAGGCAGTCCCAACACAGACAACACTACAGGCGTATTCCAGTTTCACAAACGGTAACAAAATGTTTGACAAGTTCTTTCCCTATCTCATAGCCCAATTCAAGATGAGGGCAGCTTGCTGCAGCTGCACTATTCTCTCATAGGACTGTCTCTTCATCTCATAGCTAATTTAACGCAGCCCACAGCTTTTGAGCAAGGCAGTCCGTCCCACAATGCAATAGCCCAGGCTTAAAAAGCAGAGCAAACAGACTGCCTGTGTTTCAGCTCAGCCTAGTAGGCTATTGTTTCAACCCTACAATAGCAGCATTAGCTTTGTAAATATTTTGCTTTTGGTCGAGGAAAATCACTCAAGTCTATGCGGTGCTTCCAGCAAATGAGTTCCAATAGGATATCCTGATTATACTGTGGCAACAAAGCCTAATACAAATTCATTCAATGAGACTAAAATGACTCTGTAATACAGTAGGGTGTGGTACCTGTTACCTCGTCCCACACACACATGCATTTCGTAATAGCCCCAATTTGCATATACAAATAAATGAATAAGACTTCAAACTCTAAATTCAGAATTGTAAACATGTAAATAGATGTAACTAATTATGATAAATGCTTAGCTTTGATACAGGTGGAAAAACAATAGGCTGAAATTATTTGAATAAGCCTACATTAGCAATGACAATGCCTGTCTGATATTAACATTAGGAACCAAACAGAAACTCTTCAAAGTTTGGACAATGATGGTTCAGATAGCCTTATATTCTTATCATAGGCTAGAATCGGTAAACATGGAAACAGGAGAAGAAAAAATGAATTATGTGCCTTACAATGTAGGAGGCGTGGTGATGAAAATTGTGGAATGTCATGAACGTCTTGAACAGATGCTGATAAGGATGACGACATCACTAACACATAAACCATTGACCGTCTTGTAGGTATTATATAGCCTATGATCACAAAATCACTCTAAAGTTAAGAAACTAGGCTGCCATGTTCGCCTATATCAAATTGTGAGGGACTCCCTCTGGTATCTGGGCAGCAGACAAGGGGCGTAATTAGACAAAATCTTAAGCAAACTATACAACCAGTGTTATTCAGTTCTGAATACAGGACATTTCCTTACATGTTTTTCAATGTTTACTTCCATGTTTGTCAATGTGTGCACCTTGTGCAGGTGGCTGCGTGTTTGCGTACCATAGCCACTGAACCAATTTGTAGCAAATGTTCTTTCAATACCGCGAAACTAAAAGTGGAACCGAGTTACCAAAAGCATACTACACTAACACATAATAGGCCTACGCAAGTTAGAACTTACAAGTTAGTATTTACCTATGAAACACCATAACAAGTTGCGGACTCGCACGCTTTATCGGTCTACTCACCACAATTCCTTAGCGACTGCTCCACGTGTGGCTTCAAGCCTTAGTAAATGTTGTCAGTGTCACTCCATCAACTTTCAACAGTCCTGTTTTGTTACTGTTATCTACTCAAATTAAAAGGTAGCATTTCGCTTTTGACATCACGGTGGTTTGATAATTTTACTCGCTGCGGAGTTGCGTGTGGAACACAAGACTGTCTCTGGTGGTGGTGCTGCTAACGCGCCACAACTGCTGTCTCGGTGGAAAAGCAGTAGCAGTTCTGCAGTTCAAGCAGCCTACTACTGGGTTGCAAACCACCGATCACGTGGGGAGTTAGCGCAACGGTTTTTTTTTACAAACTTCATCAAAACAATGTGTAAACAACATCTTGTTATTCAAAATGTAAACTTGTTTATAACTTGTTTAAAAAACTTGTTTATAACTTGTTTAGAAAACTTGTGTAGAAAACATGTTTGAAAACATGTTTAGAGAAACATGTTTAGAAAACATGTCTAGAAAACTTGTGTAGAAAACATGTTTAAATCTCATTTTAAACACAAGTTTAGAATGAGATCATGGGTGTACACACTGAGCACACAAATGCCTTCAGACATTAGTTGCCTGCCTGTGTGCTTTTTTCCTTCAGCCAACAGCCTACCAGGATGGGACTCTCTCTCTCTCTCTCTCTCTCTCTCTCTCTCTCTCTCTCTCTCTCTCTCTCTCTCCCTCTCTCTCTCCATCTCTCCATCCAAGTCTCCATTCCCTGCCAATGGCCATTATGATGGATTCATGTTGTAGGCTCATTGGGTTTGGGGGAAGGTGTGTCTCTTGTGTGTTCTGTGTTGTGCAATGTTGTTGGCATTTGGCGATGCTGTTCTGTGTCTGTGTATGTGTTTCTGACCCCTGCTGTACACTAATTTCCTTTTGAAGGATAAATAACGTTAATCTACGTTAGTCTATTACCAGGCCTCATCTCCTACAATGTAAAAAACTGACCACTTTGAACCCAAGAAAAACTGACCAGGGACAGTATCTTGGCACAGAAACATCCCGAAATCAAATAGGAATGCTCAGTACTTAATATAATGGTTTTCAAAGCTTCCTTGAGATCATTTTACAAACGCCTGGGCAATTTGTTTTGTTTCACGCAATTACAAACCATGCGAACCATCTGGCTGAACATGCGGAAAGCATTCATCCGAAAGGGATTCATATTTGACAAGAGTTACTGTAGCGCTGGGAAACTTTGGGAGACTTTCTTTTTTCATCTCCACCTCCCGACTGTGTAGTCTGATTTACGATGGCCCTTCCACGGCTTGTAAATGTGGACCTGTGCGAGAGCACGTTACTGCTCCAGCCCTGAGTTCGTTGGGACAGCAGGAGAAGGTGCGGCCAGCGTACAGACCGAAGGGGGAAGGTAATACTGTACTGAATGTCTCTGTTGTCCCCCATGTGGACCGAGCACACTCACTCACTGGGTGACTCAGTTTCTCCAGCAGCTCTGTGTGGTTAGTGCACGTGGTGGTTGTGTGTGTGTACATGCGTGTGGTGTGGTGTGTACTGCATGTGTGTGTTTCTGGGATTATGTCTGTGTGTGTCAGAAAAACTGAGAAAAAAACAACTGGGATCAAGGGGGGGGCGTGGTGCAATGGAACGGGGGTTGAAGAGCAGAAGTTGTTTCCTGCCCGCGAGTCTGGGAATTTGGGCAGCTGCAACCCTGTGGGGAGAGGTGTGTGGAGTGCACGATGAAAGAAGCAAAACACTCTGCATGAAAGCAAGCCTTCTACGGCATTAGCCGTTCAAAATAACAAGGAGGTTGCTCAACAAACTCTTTTTCTCAACGCTACGCAGAATCTTGGATGCTTCACCCGCCCCATGGAAGCCAAACTGCCCCCAGGTTGTGCTCCTACTTTATAGACAGAGGTTTTCCACATGTGCTCAGGGGCTCAGCCAGCTCATCTTTTCCCGGGGTTCACCACGAGTGCTCACCCCACCCCCACATCTCACCCCCTCACTTGTCGGTTAATGGAAAACATAAACATCCTTCCTGCCACTGACATCATCCGCATGAAGCGGAGGGAGGCTGGAGGAGGGAGAGTAAGGCGCCCCGGTCTCCACGGAGAGCAGGGTAAACACCGGGGCTGGGCCGGCATGGAGAGGTCCCTCTGCTCCTACCGCCGGCCGCCTCTCATCTCCCCACGCAGCCAGATGGCGGCCTGTACACCGCTCCACTACACACGCACAGACACACACACACACAAACACACACACACACACTCCATCCATCTACTGATCAAACGCAACACTCCAATGGTGTATTCATGTTTCTGGTTGTTTGTTCTGCGACATCATGTGACGTATAAATCAGGAGTTTACTTTCGGGTCATTAATACTTTACAGTGACAGAGGATTAGGATGTTACAATAGAATGTATAGGCTATCTCTAGGTGTCCTATTCGCACTTTGGCCTTGACAGGGCTTGCATGGGAGCATGTGTGTTTGACTGTGACTCTTTGGGTTGGTTTATCTTTGAACCAAACAGTCGGAGAGCATCAAACAGCAGTGTGCATGTTTTATTTTCTTTCATCAGAGTGCTTTTCTGGCTCTTGTTTGATTTAGACTTGGACAAGTCACTCTCCATTTATATCAGTGTTGAGCCAGTGGAAAAGGGTGTGTGTGTTTGTGTATGTGTATGTGTCGCATTTTGCAAGATCAATTCAGTGAATCACATTGTTGGGTTTGACTGCTACTGACACCTGGCTTTAAGTCTTCACATACAACTAATCCAAACAATCATTGCAGTCACACAGTGACCCAGCGTGCAGAGTAAACAGCAGTAAAATGACTGTACCTTGATCATGTGGTGTTTTCTGTAACTGGTCAAAGAGGCCTGTTCCTGCAGTTTGCTTGATGTCTGCACATTTCCCTCATTTCATCTAGCTTTCTTGCCGGAGTGCATCTTAGTTGGACCACCAACGTGACTTGACGACAAGGCTCTCTGATACCCGAGGTCGTTAGGCTCGGATCCGCTGCAGTGTGATAAGAGCAAATGCTTCAGTAACGAACGCTCTGCTGAGTGAACCCCACCGCCGTGTGCTTCATGAATATGATCCACTCAGTCAGGCAGGAGTGCACCTATTTGGAATGACTTGTGACAGGACAAATTGATGTCAAAGGGATCTATCATTCAGGGTCATATGCAAAGGTAATAGAGGTAGGAGAGAATATCCAGTGACCTTCCAGGGCCACAATGAGAGCCGTGCCCCTCTGTCACCAGCGCCAAGACAAGCACGCGTGTGGACGTTGGGTGCATTTTGGGACACTGATGAATGATGGTATACATGAATGCTGGAGGCCTTGCCACACGTGTGCATGTAACCTGGCCTTCACTTTCGATCAGTAACCCTGATACAGGGACAAGATACAACTTCCTGTTTTGTCATGATGTTCTTCCCTAATCATGTCACTCAGAAGAAATGCACACCCAGAATGTGTTTGCTAAAATAATGGCGTGGATGTTTAGGAAAAAGCACTTTAAATTGTCTTTAGTAAATGCAGGCCCTTACTGGAGTGTAGGGCATACAGTAATATATTTCAGTATGTTTCAATCAATCAGTTTAGGATTATGGGATGGCCTTTGCTTTGAATAAATCATTCATCCCACACTCCCGCAAAAACAATAGTTTATTAGAGAGTGACTAAGGGGGACAGTTTGTTTCCCCTGAACACAAACTGATGGACCAGATTTTGCACATTTTTACCCATTCCTTATATTTAAAGAGTGAGACTCTGAAGAGTCATACTACATGTACCAAGTGTCTTTTTGTACTTTAGACCAAAGGGAGGACGAGAGAAGAAGAGAAAGATTCATGAACCCTTTCAGATGCTGTTCTGGAACAGAGGCTGTCTCTCCCTTGATATCCTCTCATCTGCTGTGCATTGAACTAAAGCCGGAAATACATGTCTTCTTTCATCCAGTATGATGAAATACATTGTAGAAATACACAGAGAAATCATTGTAAATGTGTGTTTGTGTGTGTGTGCGTGTGTGTGTATGTACTTCCTCACTATCACCACAGATAAAGTACACAGCATTGTCACAGATACACACAGATATACACTGGAATCATGAGCTCAATTTCAGGAGCAGTCTCAGCCCATTATGGGAACCTGTTAGCTAGAACCTGCAAACAGTCAGGTGGCCTCGGAGGGCAGGAGGGTTATGAAGTTGATGGCCTTCTGCAGGGTCTGTCACAGCTGCAGATGCCTCATTTCCAATCAGACCCATGACCCTTGATTTAGTGTGTGTGTGTGTGTGTGTGTATTCTATCTTGTCCCCTGTAGGCAGTAACCTACTCAGTCTTGGCCCTTTATTGTTTTGCTGTCAGATAACCGCCAGAGAGAGCTAATTTAGCCAATCAATAGACAGAAGCCCGCGGATATTGCAAGGACCCCAGGATCCAATTCTATTTTCCAAAGTCCAATTTGGTCTTTATTGCAGTTAGGGTAGGAGGTGGCACATGGCGACTGTCTCATAACTGCAGGGGATAATGAGGAGACAGACACACTGGGGGCACTAGGACCCTGGGATGGATGGCACAGGTCAGACCCAATGCCCATTTTACCTCTGAAGTCGGAGGGGTGTCACCTAAGTGACAAGGGCAGGCAGGCCATGAACAGATGATTAGGATGCATGGTGTCTAAGAGAGAGCCGGGTGGGTTGTGCTGGTGATAGCGTTCTTGTCTGTTGCAATGATTAAGTGGAAGTATCTGCCATTGATTTCCATTCAATTCTAAATAAGCTTATGAGGCCTGTGTTGAAGGAATCCTTTCCTGTATGTTCCTATCCTGTACCACTGGCCCTCTACACATTCCCACAGTCATGCCCTCCTCCACATAGACAACCCAAAACAACTTCCTTTGCCTAGATTAGACCGGTTCCTTGGATTTTCTTGTCCAAGGATCCGATTACTGCTGACACCTTCTTGTTTGCGTTTGTTTATAGCGTGGGCCTGAGCCTTACATACCTATATCATATGAATGAACAGGGAGATGTTCCTATGATGCCCCTGGGCTAGGTCCCAGCAAGCACACACATGCACCAGCATACACAAACAGTTTATTCTTTTATTATACAGTTTCGTGGCAAGGGTTTTCCTGTTTTTCTCATTCCCAGCCCTTTAGACAGCGTTACCTGAGGTGATAAAACAAGATTTACCAGAATGAAACCTTTACCGGTTGCGATAAAGTAAATGAGACCATTTTGTATAACAATGCCTTAAGCTCCTCTCAGAGGACTCTGTAAAAAGAACAGGAGGGAAACTCAATATTTCCCACATTATGAATGGGAAAACATTTTAAACTGTTTCACTTAGTGTTAGACAGAATTGTTTACTATTTGGAATGGTATAATGTGTCAGTGAGTACTGTTTACCGTTCCACTTCTGTAGTTTGCCAGTAAAATGTACTGTACAGTTACAACAAGGAATTAGAGAGTGAGCGAGACAGAAAAAGATAGAGAGAGAAAGGAAGATGACAGATAGAGAGCGTGAGAGCGAGAGAGTAAGACAGAGAGAGAGAAGTGTGTGCGTGTGTGTGTGTGTGTCTCAGTGAACACAGGGCAGGCTCGCATGTGACATGATGTAAGAATGTTGGCTGGTGTGACAGGCCTATCTCATCACCATAAACACCATGTGATGTAACCGTATCATGGAGAGCCCCTTGGCCCCTGCTGTCAGTCCCCCAGGGGCCAGATCATCCAGTGAGCAGGCCGGCCCATCCCACAGAGAGGGGGCCTGATTCTGGGGACATGAAAGGAACTGGGATGTGGTTGAGTGGTTGAACTGAGGTATTGGGGTGTTTTCATTATTAATTGTGCAGATAATTAGGATTCCTCCGTCAGGAGGAACCCTATTGGTATTGTTGGTATTATTATTGTAATTTATCTCATGAACTCCTTGGTTAAAAGTTTTGAAATTTGGCACATTTATACAACATGCCACAGGCCACGCCCAAACGTCCACTTTTCAGAGTGATGGCCTTTCTACCCCATTGCTCCAATTCTTCTGAAACTTGGTGTGCAAGCCTCATTTTTCATGCGGAACATAAAGCCTCAAGGACCCATAACGTCCGCCATGATGTATTTTCCTGGACAGTGATAATTTGACGAATACAAAATTCCTCTTCTCTTGACCCAAAGGTCCAATTGACTTTTTGAACAGATATGTATAAATGATGTATTTCAAAACTTTACTTGGGAAAATTGAATCAAATACAAAATGTCTGAAAGGGGTGTATTTATGTATATGTCCACATTGCCTCAATATGTTTGTGTCACTAAATCAAATGTCATTTTGAATGATGGTTTTTCAAACCTAATAGGCTTTAAGGTGACACCCCCGTGAAGTTTCACCTTGATATGTGAAAATATGACTGAATTACAGCGGTTTGAGCTGGGGGGGGAGACTTCTCTGTGAAACTTCCAAGAGTCCTTTATCAAAAGAAAGTTTAGAAAGACGTGCCGTCCTTCAGCCCTCATGCTCACAATTCCATACTTATGAGTGAAAACCAATTCTAAATTGTGCAGAAGTCTTGTATTGTGTTAAAAAATCCTGGAGGTTAGGTACAGCCCTCATGCACACAATTCCATGATTGTGAGGTTAGGTAAAAATAAACAATAATCAACAACCTCCAAAAGTACATGACTGTTTGAGTGCACATGTTGTATTGGCTGGTTCTGTTCTGAAAGGGATGAAAATCCTCAACGTGATGCATTCGATTTTCCAACAGACTGGAAAGAAGTCATCTTTATCAAGCCGACTGCCAACAACTCTTGGCTTGAAGACTGTCGACATGAGGGAATGCACGCCGCTCTCAGGCTGGAAACAGACATAAGGCTGTGTACGTGTGTGTGTGTACTTGTGTGTGTGTGTGCGTGACCACACACAGGCTATCTTTCAGAAGATATGATGTTTCATCGGCCTCTGCGGTCCGCTCAGCTAATTCTGTCTGAATCTGTCCACGCTCTGACGATCACTGTGCAGATCACCCACCGTGCTGAGGTGGGATACAAGGTCTACTAGCTGACAACAGAATATGTGGCACGTCAAAAAGAGAACTGGCTGATTGCTTCACTTCACTCCAGGAACTCCACAGTGTGAATGATAAACTTGAACTCAGTCAACAAGGGCTGCCATAATTCCATGGAACAGTCCAGGATGTAAACATTGCATCTATTTGCCTTTTACTTTGGTCTTCATACAGGGCCTTTTTATTACCATACAGGTTTTATTCAGAGAACACCTTCCGGGTACGCCTGAAGTTATTTAGGTTTAGAAACATGTTTTGGTTTAGAATAGGTCCTAACCCTTTCATCTCTGTAAGTAAGCATCTAAGCTCTTCCTCAGTTACCGATGATTCTTTAGAAACCATCCTTACACCCATCCTCTTGCCTACATCAGGTTCCACTCTTCCTCCCTGTAAGGTCCCAAGGAGAGCGGGCACCAGGTGGGCAGGACTCTTCCTTCATCACCACGACCACCTCCGCCTCCTCCCACAACTTCTCAGCAGGTGACAGACACACAGATGGATGGATGTACAGGTGGTTGCCACGATGGCGCAGCTGGTGGCGGGAACACATCTTGTAATGTGGACCAAGGGAGGTTGGGGGGGGATTCTGGGCTTCATCAATCTGCCACTCAATTTCCATGGCGATGCCAGGTAAACAAGACAGCTTTAAGAACAGAGCCGAGGAGACGTTTGGACTCCAGCCTGGAGGAAGCCTTCTGTGTTGTGGAATATGGATGTGTTTGTACTGCCCTCTATTGGACATTCAGAAAAACTGCAAAAAGGATTCATTATCTGTCCTCAGACATGTTGGACACATTCAATGATGAACAATCCAACTTAAATAAAAATTATTTTTATTTTTTAAAATAAATGCATTTTTACAGTCTGTCAACAGCAGGCCATGCTCTGCTGTTCTGGACATCGGAGGCAAACGAGAAACTAAAACGATGTTACAGGAGGAGAAGGAAAACAGAACAAGCCTGTTTGTTTTTCTCGACTTCAGTACATTTTTGTCTCAAACTCCAGGGTCTAAACTAAAAGGGTCTCCTTCATACCAAATAGCAAAACAATTTTTCTTCAAAAAGAAAAGCTACAACTGTGATAAAACCTGTGTAAGTGATATATCTTTAAAAGGCACTGAGCAGAGTATGATTTTTGCAGCATGTTTTCAACAGTGGTAGTTCAAGGAGAGAGAAGCAACTCAGTGCTGAAACTTCTAGAACAGAAATGAAGAAATGTACTTTAGCTTATAGGAGAGAGGCAACATATCAATGTTTAAGAGTAATAATTAAAACAATATCGTGTAAGAACAAATCAAATTAAAATCCTACCAACCTGGAGTTTGAGACTAGTGTTATCGTCATATATATTTATAATATCTTCATCTTAAAAACTCAATAAGACTGTAACATTGGCAGGCACAACATCTTCAGACTACACAATGTTGACAGATGGCTTTTCCCCCTTTTCTGGAAACAAAAATACACTTCCAAAAGAACAGAAAAAGCAGCAACCAAAAAACAACTGTACAATTCTATAAAACCTGTGTTTTTACATTAGTTACAAAAAACTAATACTTCATTTACTGTTCCTTCATACAGAAGACAAAAAAAAGAAAGAAAAAACGACAGACTTTGCATATTCATTCTTCAAACTGGGGAAACCCTATTGCTGGTGCGTCATGAGAAAACGGTATTCATAATAATAACGAGAATAATACTTGATGGTGTAAAAGATAAAGAATGGCAGTAAGGTCAACCAGAGAGCTGCAGAAGGCTAACAGAGTCATGCCTGGCAGCCCTATGACTGTGTACATGCTGTGCTGACCTGACCACCAGGCAGGGCCCCACCTACACATGCTATTGACACTTAGCTGGCAGCTCTACACGGGTGGTTACAACAGCCAGAGATAGACTGAGAGACGGTTTGGCAAACCACCCTCAATGATACCGCCAAAAGTTCCAAAACAACAACGTTCTAAGCAGACAGATGGACATCAGAAGCCTGGGCGCTAGTTTCTAGAACACAGCAGTGAGGCCCAATCACACCGTTTACTAGAGCTACTCAATACAGAAGACCACATCATCACTTCTAGCATACTCTGACAAGAAAAGACGACAACTAATAGAACAGGACGTGTACCTACAGCTTATTCTTCATCAAATAGAGCGTCTATATACTGTAGAAGTGCTTACAGGAGACTTTACATGGACTAGGGAGACGGGGGAGAATCCTTCATGGAGAGGAAAGAGTGGACACACATTGGCCAGAAACCAAAATCTCACAACACGTCTTTGCTCTGAAAGAGGTGATATCCTATATTCTTGGCTACCACTACTTCCTATATAGTTTTTGTGTGTGGATGTGAGCGTGTGTGTGTGTGTGTGTGTGTGTGTGTATTAGGAGTAAATAATAAAAGAATAAATCAGAAAGAATATCATTAGCGGGACAACATGTTAAATAACTTGACCATTAGAAAGCAGTCACTTTATCACACGCCTCGCTAGAATGACAAGTCGAAACACAAAACCATAAACAGGGACAGATAGATAAATGGATAAATAAATAACTGGATTGTTCATCAGCACTGACGCATTGGTTTATAGTCTGGTCGGATTCTGGTAGCTGACAGGCCCCTGGTGCCAGCTTCTTCATACAGTCCCAGTGAACACACTCAGAGTCTTTGGGATGGAGAGCACTCCTTGGTTCTGATAGGTTGTCAGTAATGGACGTAGTGTTGGGGCCGGCCCCCTGGGTCTAGGAGCAGGTTGGGAGAGGTGGACAGAGGGGTTGTGGGAACTTCCTGTGTAAGGCTTGTGATGTCATGGGGGAGACCAGAGAAGGTCAGGGGTCAACAGAGTTCATCTGGACCGCGTTGAGCAGAGTGTTAGTATTTTACAAAAAAACAGTCAGCGTTAAGGCGAGGGGGGCGGGAAAAAGATTAAAACGGTCAGCTTCTTAATCATGGCAACAGTGGCCCAGCATCGGGCTCTGAACACGATTCAAAAAATTTAAAAGACCAAAAAAATATAACAAAATAAACCCAATAGATCTATAGCCCTTCCACCCCACCCAGACCCCTGGGGGTTGCCGGGGGCAACTCAGACCCAGCCGCTGGTCAGCTTGTAGAACATCTCCTCGTCCAGAGACTCGTTCTGGTCCTTGGCGCGCGTGGACAGGAAGATGTAGCCCCCGATGAACTCATGCACCACTTTGCAGTCCACCTCGGCACAGATGAATGCCAGGCTGGGCTCGTCGGCAAACTCCACCGTCACCTGGACAACGGGGAGAGAGGGACATGGGTTACAGTGAACGGGGAGAGAGGGGCGTGGGTTACAGTGAACACACAGCCACTGATACCAAGGAGAATTACTCATTAAAGACAGACTAAGGCTGTCAAAGTGATAACGCGGATGTCCTGTTATGCAAAATGGACAATATTTGTTTTGTGTTGTTAATTGATTTCCAGTAATATACTGTACATATATTTGCACATCAGACAGCATCTTTTTTTCCACTCCCAAGTTGATGGTCCTAAAATGTGAATGTCCCTTTAAGGTGATTTTTTGGGGATTAATCACGGTGACACCTTTTTAATTTCTTGAAAGCCCAAACAAAGACACTTTCTGAAGATGTGTTACAGCCAACACACAATGGCACCATCCCTACAGACAGCGCTGACTGTGAAACGTGTCAATCTGAGGTGTGTACGTGTCTCAAGTCCTGTACGTGTGAGGATGTGTGTGTGCGCACACAGTCCTCCTGTTCACCATCGAAGCCTCCTACCATTTTGATCTCCCAGTTGACGTTCCACTGCTTCATGTTACTGAAGCGCCAGGTCTTGATGGCGTCCCCGGTGCTGGCGTCCATCCGGATCAGACGGTTGTAAGTGATGCCAATCAGCTCCTCCCTCTTCCCTCCCTGGAACCTGGGAACCATGACAGACATGGACAATTAGTCATGTGACGTTGGAATTGTGTGTGTATGTATTTTAACTTTGGATAAACGCATCTGCAAAATGAATCCACGTCAAACGGGTTCATGTTTCCGCGTGTGAGGGAAGGGTGTGTGTGAGGTGGGATATGATTGGTGCGTGGGGAGGGGACTGACTTAGCCAGGAAGTGGGTCATGCCAAACTCAGGCAGGGACTGCCACGCCTGGATGAAGCGCATCTTGGCCTCGATCAGGCTCATCTGGGCCACGTTCTGGTGGGCCTCCAGGATCCGGGTTGAGATCTGACCAAACACGCACACACACACACACAGGTCATTGATATCAACGTCAAAGCACACCCCTGCTTTGAAATGAAAGTACAGATGCACACACTGCTCTTCCAACACCACACTAAAACCCCACCGTTCAACCCAAACTCAAAACCACCACGTCCCACCAACACCCTTACACCTCCCCGTGACTCCAGGAGGGCACCAGGGGTCAGCCCAGAGCCCAGAGTGCTGCTGTGGTAAAAAGAACATTCTACAGCTGCTCATTTCACACAGCAGAGCAAAAGAGAAACACTCACAGGAGACTGACTGAGGTTAATGAGCCATGGAGAGGACCCCACCTCTGTGTGGATGTGAATGTGTGTATCGTGAATGTGTGTGTGTGTGTTGTGTGCGTGTGTGTGCGTATTCCTTTATAGCCCCTAAGCTGTGATGTGAGGAGCACAGCCCAAACCGTTAACACATGAGTCATTGATGAGCAGAGCACAGATGTGAAGACCTGGCTCCGCAGGACCCACAGCCCACTTACTCAGCTAACTCCTGAGAAACGGTGTCTTTTAGTGCGACATGGACTAGA
Source organism: Mallotus villosus (assembly GCA_903064625.1). Lineage (NCBI taxonomy): Eukaryota > Metazoa > Chordata > Actinopteri > Osmeriformes > Salangidae > Mallotus > Mallotus villosus. The sequence goes on along the minus strand of CAEFZP010004495.1, from coordinate 168,015 downwards.
CTAAGGTTAGACTAATTGTTTACCGGAACGGCCGAATCATGTGACAGTTAAACGTGTGTTAGTAGGGGAAGGACAAATGGGAAACTAGCATGAAAAAGGTGATATGAAAGTAGAGAAATTAACTGGGTGCAACTAAGGGTTGATACTGGTAAATGATACCACTGTTGTGGGTTAGTAAGACAACCAACGCTCTGGAAAGTGTCCTGTGTGCATTGCCACGCAGCATTCCTATAGACAACAATTCCGTATTTTTCTCAATGGAATGTGATTGTATTGGAAGTGGTCTACCAAGGCGTCTACTACATGTTAGTTTCCAGAACTCCGCACACATCTTGACTTACCAAGTCCCTGATAAAGCCAGGCTGAAGGGAGGGGGGGGAGATGGAAGGAGGGTGCGGAAGAGAAAAGGGAGGAGGAATGAAGAAGGAAAAAAAAACAGAACAAAAAGCAAGTGAGAACACAGCCATGGAGGAGAGAAAAAACAAAACAGGTACGGATACAGTTTGAATTCCAGGTAGCAGGGCTGCGATCGTAACAGGGTAAATGAAAGGCAGGTGAAGGGGGGGGCTCGGTGTGCATGCAGCAAGGCAGAGGCACAGGCAGAGGAAGCAGCAGCAGCCACAGTGTCTGTCAGGGCAGGCAGAGAAGGTTAGCACACATCACACTTTCTGGCACGCCAGCAGGAATGCACTCCAATGATAATTGAAGCAAACTGAAAACAATGGCTACTGTCATGAAAAACACTTTAAATCCAGGGCTGCATCAACCTGCATTTAAGTCAATTGTGTGAGTCGGTCGGTCGGTCAGTCAGCACGATGACTTTCAACATGCACATGCAGTGTCCTGCTGGTCCACTAGGTGGCGGTGCATTCCCAGGGCATCTTCCACAGGAAGTATCAGGAGCTGGAAGCGAGAGCTCCACGTCCCTGTTTGTTATTATGCTTGTCCCCATCTGCTTTCCCTCTTACAGAAAACTATATGTTTGGTCAGAAACCCATCCAAGTCCACTCCCAGAGATCGAAAATATTCTCGTGTGCATCCGCTGGGAATTGTACCACGGAAGTCCCACTGGGGGTGGGGGGGGTCACTGGGCGGGAAAGGAGAGGAAGTCCAGTTGGGGGAAGGAGGGAGAAGAGAGCCAGCGCCCAGCTGACTGCGAGACAGGAGAGGGTTTTCCCTGATTCTCTTCCCCCTCAGCATTCCCAAGCTGGGCTGACTTCCTGATGCTCCGCGCCCGCTGCTGATTGCTACACTGACACACTACACACGGAAAAGCATAAGCGCACACAACAACAAAAAAACACACACATAAACACTAGCAAACACACAAACATTTTGAACACTCTGTTCCAGCTCCAGACCACCCATCCTCACCACTGCACTGGTGTAGGCCAAGTAGAATACCACTGACATGTCATGTCTTGGGGGGCTCTTCTGACCAGGATGCCAGGATGGACCCCTTCCCAGGGCCAAGAGTGAGAAGCAGGCCAGGACCGGTTCTACTCCAGGGGTGTGGTCTGCCTCTTGCTCTGCCTCTCTCCCACACACACTGACGGCGCTCTTTTTCTACTCCTCCCGTTTTCCTGTTTTGAAGTGACGGCTGGGGGCCATCGAAGGAACGAGCCCCCGCTCCGCCCACGCTCCGCCCTCTGACCCCCCTTTCAGTCTCTCTGTTCTAGAAGACAGACGTTCCACAGCGAGACTGCCAACCACAGCAGACAACCCCTTGGCTGTTGGTTCATCCCATCTTAGACATTTCCTGTTTGATGAGTCCCCCCCCCTGCCCTCTCTCTCTCCCTCCCTCCCTCTCCCATATCCCTCCGCCATTTCCCCCTCTCCGCCCCCTTTTCCTTCTCTCCCTCTCTCCCCATCCCCTCTCTTTATAGAGGTCTAGAGAGGATGTGAATACTCGGTTCCAGACTCAGACTAGCCCTTAGTCATCACTAACCGACACCCCCACCCCCTTAGCAACGGTCCACGTTTCCTACACAGCTTAATGACTACCAGACGCAGTGAGCGAGAGGCTATGACACTGACAGGCATGCACTCAGACCTTCCAGTGCAAGCACGTGCAAACACACACACACACACACACAGGCCTATTACTTTTATTACTATAGAGAATCTACTAAGTATAGTGCTACTTTCTTGTCAGCTAAATGTAAGCGAAACTCTGTAAGTGCTAAGTGGCTCAAGATTCGTTTTGGGCTGTCAGCCACCGTCAGCCACGACTGCAGATGTGACAGCATGAGAATCAACGCCATCCCTCATTTCTCAATGATCAGGAATGATGGGAGGAATAAAAGGGATTGCGTCGGAGCTAAGACGCAGACATGGAGCTTGTATCTTCTCTCCAAGCCAATCAGGGTGGGCGTGAGAGCCAGAGGGAACAAGGGGAGGTGTGAGCGAGGGAGGGAGGGAGGCTGCATTCCAGTGCAGGACAGCCCAGATGCCAGGAGGCGCCCAGCTGGTAAGCATCATCAGACACCGCCTGACCTCAGCCTCCCCTGCCCCACCCCCCCACCCCCCCTCCATCACACCAATGCACAACCTCCCCTGGGAAACACACACACACCCTTCCACATGCGTCTCCACCATCTACCGAAGCGTCCTCTCCTGTTCCCTGACCCCTCACAGACATCAACTTTGTTGTCCTGCAAACAGTCTATTCCAGAATCAACAACATCCTGTGATCGGCATAGGTTACAAGCAGCATCTTTCACGTTAGCTAGCGTTTCACTAGCTGTGGTTACCTTTAGTCAGGGGGATTTATCTGGGGTTAAATAGTTAGCGCGTAGGCTAGGCTAATCTGTCAGTCTACCTGCTTGTTCTTGTACTTCTTCAGGTAGCGCGGGGACACCAGGCACTCGGGGTTGATGTCCGTGGTGATCGGCTCGGCGATGAGCTGGGAGTCTGGATTCATGTGCTGCATTTTGAGGAAGGAGAGAATGTTCTGGACCTCCAGGTTGTACGAGCTATCCGCCATTGTCTTCCCCTTGGAGGCCAGGCGACAGGCCGCCATCCAGTGGGCGTACTGCTTCTCCTGGTGGGGGGGGGACAGCGGGAGGGGAGAACGTCTGAATGCGACGCTTCAATTGGATGCGTTCATGTGGATGTGTTCAATGTGTTCATTATATGCTAATAAGGTGTTGGTCACAGTTTAGGAAGTGTTGCGTGCATGACACTGCAGCGCGACCGTCCTCCAGTCAGCTAGAGGGAGCCGGAGGGCACGACTCACGTTGTCACACCGCAGCCAGATCTCATTCATCCCGTCGGCCACCGGAATTAGCAGCTTGATGTTGAATTTCTGACCCGAGATGTTGACGTCTGGGGTCACCTCGCATCCTGAGAGGAGACACGAGAGGTCAGCACCGAGGTCACAACACAACGCTCATCAACAATGATGTCCTTAGAATAGAAACGGTTGCCATGCTGAGAGTGTGTGTGTGTGTGTGTGTGTGTGATATTCTGCACCTCTAAGGTTCATCTGGTTGGCGGGCGTCCCGTGGGCCTCCTCTTTGCTCTTGTAGCAGGAGATTGTGATGTCCTTGAACGTGCACCAGTACAGCTTGTAGCCCTTCAGCGTCAGCTTCTTTGGCCTGAGAGAGAGAAATACAGAGAGAGACCAAGAATGTGATACAAAGAGTGAAGTCAGCCAGCAAAGAGACTCCTTCTTGTCATCGCCGCCCCCTCCCCCCGCACGACAGTCAAAACCATCACTGACACAACACAACCATTTTTCTTTTCACCCAAGTAACAGTGAAGGAGGGAGAGAGGGGAGGCGATGGGGAGGCAAGAGTGCCTGCTCAGCCTTCTCCGGGACAGACCTTAGTCAGCACTGGGGGGTGGGAGTACTGCCAACAGCGGGCATGAACATTAATGGGAAGAAACTCACAGGGGGTGAAACCTCTTTATCAACCCTGCATCTTTTATGAGACCATCAAACCACGAAAGCTACCTGCGAGTCAGCGAGGGCCCGCGTACAACAGGTAGACCGCCTCGTGTGGTCTGGGATCTTAATGTCCCACAGCTACGAGCGTGCTTTTAAATCGCACACTTTTCAGTTAGTGTTCCTGGTTAGGACTCACTCTGGGCCATCTCAGTGTGACACAACACAGACAACCGCTCTCCTATTAAACAAGACCGGCCTCGGTCACCTGATCGTAGATTCCCTTGGCCCCCGCATTCTTCAAATGCACGCGTAAGTGCCTAAGCACACACGCATGATCCTACACACGCTCACACACACACACAAACACACACACACACAAACACACACACACATGGCTGCCCGTGATCAAGGGGGAAAGTGGATCCCAGAGGATGCTAGAGTCAGGGTCGGCTGGAACATTAGACGTTCGAGAACTTACTTGAAAACCTTCACGTAGTCGGCCAGCTCGGGGATGGATGTGATGTCCCCCTGGCAGGAAGGGAACGAAACAGTTATCCACAGTTTGTTGAACACTGATAATAGAACAGGGTTCTGCAAAACCTCAAACTCTTAAGCATGACATCGCCAGCATGGTTAGAAAGGCTTTGTAGGTCGCGATAGCGGTGGTTGCGTAACATCTCAAGACCACCACTTCCTCTGATAAGCTATATAAACTATGCAAGTTGAGAGGGCAGGACCACAACAATGGGCGTCCGTGCAGCAGTGATATATAGCTGGCCAAACAGAACCTAGCCCTGTGAATGCTGCCGCATCGAGAGAGAGAGCCAAGTGCAGGGCTGAGCAGATTGAATGTGTGCGAGGAGGTCATCATTCACTCCATCAGGGCGAGTATTGAAGGTGTGGGTCTGTTTTGTAGTCTAAGGTGTGTGTGTGTGTGTAGCTACCAGTGTGTTGGAGGTCTTGCCCCCCTCCAGAGTAATCTCCAGGTCAGAGAGGGCGGCGTCCACCTCGTCCACCTCCTTCTCACTGTTGTTCATGTGGTGGTCTGAAGACATGATGGAGAGCTTGTTGATGTGGTACTGTAGAAAGGAGGGAGAGAGAGAGAGAGAGAGGGCGAGAGAGAGAGACAGCGAGAGATGTAACGGATTATAAATCGATGAAATAGGTCAATGACAAACGCACAAATCAACTACCTAATGCATATTCTTCTCTGTACATATGGAATGGATACTGGCTCTCCGGAGGCCAATGACTGTGGGAGTAGACGAGGTGATTTATGAAAGGAAGTGAGTGGGAGTGGATGGATTCTGCAGCCTCAGCAGATCTCGGTGGGGGTCACTGAGACGGTCTCTCCGCAGCAGGACCACATGTGAGCAGGGTGTGGGGGCGTCAGCCACGGTGGGACCTTACATCATGGAGGCACCGCGGAGCTCAGCTCAGAATCCTGGTAGGAGACGCCCCCATCACAGGGAGAACCTCACCATGGTGTCCCCCGGTGGACCGAAGACTATGACTCGCTGACATTAAACACTACTTGTTGACAAACTGTATTTATACTGTCCACCCCACCCTCACTACACCCCCTCGATATATGAATGAACAGCTGCCTGGGGGGAGAGGGAGGTATGGGCGGGATAGGATTGAGAGAGGGAGAGAGAGAGCAGGAAAGAGCGGACAAAGGGAGAGAGAGAAAGAGAGAGGGTTCAGAGAGGGGGCTGAGAGAGGGTGAGAAAGAGCAGGGAAGAATTGAGCGAAAGAGGAGAGATTGAGGTATGAGAAAGAGTAAGCTTGTGAGAGGGTGTGTGAGAAAGAAAGCGAGAGAGAGAGAGTGAGAGAATGGGGGAGCTGTGTATTTCAGGCCCTAGACAGCTAGGGTTACAGTATGTAGGACAAAGGCTTCTCCATGTCACCATGATGTCTCCACCTCAGACCCTTGCTGTACATTGACACTGCCTTTCAAGCCTGCCAACTATGTGTGTGTGTGTGTGCGTGTGTGGTGCTATATGGTGATTGGCAGAACTTGCTATGGGCCCAATACCCTCCTCTGGGCAGCCTTCCAGATACAGGCTTGATTGTTAGCCTCCACAAGGCCGGCTAATATCTAGGTGCTAAATTTATCCCTACTATCATACCAAGGTGACAACATGCTAAAATTGCTAGCCAGCTATGAAACCAGGACAATCATCTGGCTTAATTTAGACATAATCAACTGTCCACTCTCCACCGCTAGCTCTTTCGACACAGAAACTCAACTCTCAAAACTCAACAGGTCCTCTCTCCCCAATGTCCCTCATCAGTGAAACCCTAAACTTAGCCTCAGCTGAAACCTACCTCGGTCCGTGCTAACAGACGGTTAGGACAGGCTAGCCGCTAATCCAAACACACAGCTAGGATTAGCATCTTTAGCATCCCCTGTGGCGGGCGGGAGGTAAAGTTACACTGAACCAGTGACGTGTATTAATAAACAGCCCCACAGAGGAAAAGGTAACACCTGGGGGGTGAGTGGTGGAATGAGGCCAGGTCTGGGGTGGGTGGTCGGGGCAGTGGATCTACTCCACTAGCCAGGGCGGCGCTATATTTACTGAGGGGTCTGGGGGTAACGACAGGGTGGCGTCCCCAGGTCCCGTCACTCTAGCTTTACGATGTTCGGAAATAGCCCCCTCCCACCCCAGGAAGTAAGGGGCAACCTGAAGGGGTGAAAGGGGAGCTCTGACCCTCTTCCTGGACCCCTGGAAAATCCATTCCTACCCACACGCACACTTGCCAAATCTCTCCTCCCCCGTATAAAGTCGATGGACTATCTTTATGACGCGATAAAGCGGCAGCATGTGTGATCTGTGCACCACAAGGCTTGTTTACTAGCAGGCTGTAGGACTCAGAGCTAGGGTGTCATGGGGTGTCTGGAGCCCTGGCATGTTAACATGGGGAGTCTTGGCAGGCGGGGGGTGGTGGCACCGCCCCTGCGCCACTCAGATAGGAACAGTCCACTCCACTGTGGAAGCTCTCTCTCTCTCTCCATAAGCCAAGACGCGTCACAGCTGGACCAATGAAAAAACAGGTATTGAAAGGTGCTGAATATCAAGATGATCGTGTACAGTGAAAGAACAGGATGTACTCAAGCGCCCCTGGATTCTTGCTTAAACAATTAGCCGTGGCAACACTTCGGTGTACTGCAGCAGCCTCCAAGCCCAGCTCTGGGAGAGAAGCCCATCCAATTCATTAACCGCTTACAAGGCAACGTGCCCATACATGAAAAGAAAAAACAGGAAGTATTTGCGCTCCAGCGCTTCGTAAGCAATCACAGGACTGGCCAATGAAGACGACCAGCACATGGACAAGCGCTCCAGATCTCACCTGCAGGGCAGCAAACATCATCATCTCCTCTTCGGTGCACTCGATTTCCTCCAGCAGGATGGCCCACTTGGACTGCTCATACAGCTGGTTCACCCGGATGGCATCGTACTGCGGGGGGAGGGGGAGAGATGCCATTAACCCATACCCTCGTGCACACACACACAAGCACACACACACACGGCTGAGCAAACAGGACAGCCCAGAGGGGCATTTCCTGCCCTTTACTCCCAAAAGCTGCAAGCTGGCGATACCTACAAGCAGGGCTATCTGCCCATGGCCTGGATCAAGCCCTTTACACAACACTGCCCAGTCACTGTGAAAGAGGTACCTACACCTACACAGACGCTCACTTCAGTCGAACCTAAAGTCTTGATCATGTTTGGTCAATGGGCATGTTGATCTTTGTGTGGGGATTAGAGGACAGCAGCCAGTGTTATCTGGGGGTACTCCAGGGTGAGGGGACTCGTGTTGCTGTACCTTGGGGTTGAGGTCAAAGAAGCTGTGGTACTTAAACCGCAGAAGGAGGACCTCGTTCTCCTTCACATCCTGCTCCATCAGAGACCTGGACGAGTCCAGCCATCTGCACACACAAGCACAGGAAGGTGACACAGTTATGCAAGGAACTCATGCGCGAGGTTCACTCCTAACCCACACAAACTAAGAGAGGTAACGTCTAACTGGGTTACTTGGCCAAGAGAACAACCACAAACAATAAGCAATTATCTTCTCATCCCATGACTAAGCAGGCAGCTATTAACCCCCCCCTACCAGGATGACCTCCACACCTCCACTACCACCTTTGGCCTGTACCCCCTCCCACTCACCCCTGGTTGATCTTGGCCTTGTCCAGGAGAGACTGGGGCTTGTACAGCTTGACCAGGATGTCGGGGGAGGAGATGGGCTGGCTGACAGCCAGGATGCTGGGGTTGCCCTCGGACAGGGGGCTGTCTCCGAACCAGGCGGTGGTGGGGGACAGGGGGCTGCCGTCCCGGGAGTCGTAGGTGGGGGTCATGGTCTTACTGTAGAGGCCGGGGCTGGAGTAGATGCTGCCTGCAAACACACAGTTCTGGTTAGAGACTGAGTGCACCGGGGGAAGGCGGTGGGGGTTCACACAAACACACATGAATACAAAATAACCTGAAGCTGAATTGATGAAAAATGTGTGATTGTGAAAACTCCTGCAAGGAGAAAGCCAACACACACACACATGGAAACAAGTACAACACCAAACACAAGTCAAGTGGTTGCATAGTACATTGTGAACACTGGCACCACACCACCACACACTAGCAGCCAGGCAGGCAGGCCAGGGGACCAGGTCAGGGGACCAGGCTAGCTCTGTGAGTGTACCAGCGAGTGGTCTGGTCTAAGAGGGTGGGTGGGGATTTCTGATAGACTCCTGCAGAGTGACAATTCCAAAAGCCATCATCTTTGCTTGTTTGTGTTCCCTTTAGGCAAAAAAAAAGAAAAGGAAGAAAAGTCCGGAAGATGGAATCGGCTGGATTATTGTGTTTGTCTTCCTTGCAGCCAAAACCTCCCAACGACAGTAAAACCTAATCTGCACTGAAGTTTGATTAAGTAAGGATTTGGGAGCTTGATAGCAAAACAAATAAAAACTAATACGACAGCCGTAACATTTCCCTTTGGCTGGCCATGCACAGCACCTCTGGCCCTGGTGGCAGTGAAGCAGGCCACACACACACTTCCATTCCTCTATCCCTCCCTCCCTCCCTCCCCCATTCCCCTGGGTGAGGTCCCCCACTGGCCTGGGAGTATAGAAGGGCCAAACTGCCTAATCTCTTCTACCACAGGAAGTGGCTTCTGTGTGGGGAGGTCATGAGAACGAAGTCCAGGCCAGTATGGCCCATCGCTCAGGGGTTTGAGGAGGGTTTCTTGACAGTTGTCTAAACGTTCCTCCCTAGTGCTGGGCCAGGGCAGGTCAGAGAGAGGACTCCTGTCCCATGCAGGCTCCGGAAGAAAAACCCAGGCATCCAGAGTGCGCTGCAGGAGGGGCCACTGGAGGGCCTGGTAGAGTGGCCACTGGAGGGCCTGGTAGAGGGGCCACTGGAGAGCCTGGTAGAGGGCCCCACTGGAGGGCCTGGTAGAGGCCCCACTGGAGGGCCTGGTAGAGGGGCCACTGGAGGGCCTGGTAGAGGGGCCACTGGAGAGCCTGGTAGAGGGGCCCACTGGAGGGCCTGGTAGAGGCCCCACTGGAGGGCCTGGTAGAGGGGCCACTGGAGGGCCTGGTAGAGGGCCCCACTGGAGAGCCTGGTAGAGGCCCCACTGGAGGGCCTGGTAGAGGGGCCACTGGAGATCTTCTGGAAGGTCCACTGACGGTTCTGGTGGAGGATCTGCTAGAGGCAGTGTAGCCGTGTGTGTGCGTGTGCTTACTCTGCTTCAATAGTTGACATGGAATGTTAACATGCATCTAATCTCTAATCCCCCCACTCTGGAGAAAAGGTAGAGTAGGGAGCTAAGGATTTCCTCATTAGGAACTGGACCACCCTGCACGAGTGAAATGTAGACTTCATGACCTTTACAGGGTTGAGTGTCTGCCGTGAGGCTTCAGCATCATTACTCTTCTCTATCTCCAAGGAAATCCAGTGAGTAAACAAGAGTGGTAAGCTTTTCCAGCACAACACACACACACACACAAATGGTGAGCATAGCTTTTCAATGGGAAAGGGAGGGGGGGGGGTGAGGATTGGTTCTCTATTGGAAGCGAAGCCCATCATGTGACCCAAGTCAGCTGACTTGCGCAGCGACCCAGGCAGCTGGTTGACCATGTTTACAGCCTATCAGGTGACCGGAACACTCCAGCGGTGGGGGGGAGAGGAGAGGAGGAAGGAGGAGGCGAGAAAAGAGCAATGCAGAGAGAAGAGGGGGGAGAGACAGAGGAACAGGACACCTTACCTTTTACCGGTCCAATGTAAATGATCTCAGAGGCTAGAGGGGAGGACGGAGAACAAGAGGGAAGAGGGGGAAAAGGAATTGGGGAGAGTGGAGGAAAAGACAAAACAAGAGGACAGATTAAAGTGACATAACAGGATAGGAGGAAAACGGAGAGAGGGCGAGAGGTGGAGGACCAACGTGAAGAGCAGGAGGACCAGAGCAGGAGGACCAGAGCAGGAGGACCAGACCAGGAGGACCAGACCAGGAGGACCAGACCAGGAGGACCAGACCAGGAGGACCAGACCAGGAGGACCAGAGACGGGCCTTTCCGCCCACACTGCCAACCCCAGATCTGATGACTCAGTTTGTCCCAGTCAGCAGAGGAAAAAACCCTGGCATGACCAGTGGTCCATATAGCCCTCCATGATGATCCACTAAAGGCCTGATGGGGGAAGCAGGCCATGCAGGGCGTTGGTCTGGATGATCCAGACCTGTGCAGTCACCACAATACTGCAGGACTGGACCATTCACACAAATTGCGGACTGACAATCACACACAATACTGCAGGACTGGACCAAGTCATCAACCCCCATATCCCTACAGTCCACCAAGCCCTAACATGGAGAGAGTGAGAGGAAGGCAGGACCCAGAGTGCAGCCCATGGTCATGGTTCCTGCTGAGTCATATGTACAGCTTTGTAAACTTACGACACGTTTGTCTACATCCCATCTATGTGTGAGTGTGCAAAAAATAGATAATTTCAGTGGAAGAGGTATGTATTCATCATCATCCACTCACGTCCTCCGTGACCCCCTTATCTCCTGTATATTCTGTGTGTGTGTGTGTGTGTGTGTGTGTACGCCGTGTGTGTGTGTGTGTACAGTATAAAACCCAAGAGTAGACCGGGGTCAGCCTTGAGGGTGGACTAGACGAGGGGAACACAGCGAGCACACAGACGGGAGGAGGCTGTGGTTGAGCTGTGTGCTGCTTGTTTTATTGCATCTCTACCTCCATCCCCCCCTGCCCTTTGCTGCCTTGGCCTGGGCCTCGTGACTCCCATCACCCAGCCGCCGAGGGTAACCCCCCCTCGGTAGGAGGAGCAGCCTGGGTCTAAAACACTCAGAGTAAACAGGGGCAGAAAGAGCCGTGTGTTTGTGAGAAGAAAACACTTGAGAACAGTAGGGTAAACAGGCTCTGCACGTTGCTCAACTGGCATTCCGATCTGTGCTCTACAACGAGCAGACAGCACCGGAGGAAGACAGTGATTGTGACAGTGAGGGCAGGCTAGCTAAGACAGAGCTGGGGTCACCGTGTCCTCGTTGTGACAGTGAGGGCAGGCTAGCTAAGACAGAGCTGGGGTCACCGTCTCCTCGTTGTGACAGTGAGGGCAGGCTAGCTAAGACAGAGCTGGGGTCACCGTCTCCTCGTTGTGACAGTGAGGGCAGGCTAGCTAAGACAGAGCTGGGGTCACCGTGTCCTCGTTGTGACAGTGAGGGCAGGCTAGCTAAGACAGAGCTGGGGTCACCGTCTCCACGTTCCCCTCCCAAAATTGAACTTGTGCATCCAGTCAGCATTTTTGTGTGTGTTGGTGTTCCAGAGCAGGTCAAGGCGGGGCCAAGAACAGGACAACGAGCCCCATTCAGGTCAGCCACAACGTTAGCCGCTACGGCTAATGCTAGCCGTGAAAGCCGCAGCTACTTCCTGCTCTCTCCTCTCCTCACATGGCCAGATGTCCCCTCGCCCGCTGACAGGGAGCGAGGCAGGAGGGGGGGGGGCTACGGAGGAGGGATGTGTGCTGTAGCCGCGTAGCCTGGTTTGGGTTTAAAATGGCAGCATGACCAAAAATGTGTGGAATCCCAATCATTCTGGCTCCCCTCTGCCAAGGAGCAGTCAAAGCCAGCTCTGCAGATCTCACGCTGGCCTTAACCTCACACATTCTTATTTGGTCAGCCTCAGAAAGTTACAGCTCTTGCAATTATCAAGATGGGGTTTCGATACAACAAAGGCTGCCTACAGTGGAGGCCTGGTGGCGTCAGAGGAACCTGCTATTCAACCTGCTACTTCGCAGGTCTGTTTTGATTTTTCCTTGTGGGTTCATGACCCAGGGTTAGTAGAGCGATGCACTTTCTGGATACAGGGTTCAGATGTAACTGTGTGTGTGTGTGTGGTGAGGGGAGGGCATTACCTAGTTTACCTGACCCGGGGGTGAGGAGGGGCCCCTCCAGCTCCAGAGCCTCCTCCTCGGCCTCCTCCAGCTTTTTCTTCTTCTTCTTTGGGTCGCGGGGCTTACGCAGGAGAGACAGCTCCTCTGGGTGGCGGATGTCTGGTGGGGAAGAGGGAGGGAGAGGTCATTTTGTGTCACTAAATCCTAGCTCACCCCACCCAGACTCCATATGAAGGCAGATGTGTCACTGTCCCACTTAACAGCCTCCATTTAGGCTCCTCCCAACTACAGGCCTGAAATAAACCACACTGCGAGAGACACGTACGCACGCACACACACACGTAAACACACAGTGCATGTAGAGAGGGTATAGACTAAACTGGAGGTAGGGTGAGAGGGACAGGATGCTGAAGCGGTGACTCGTATGGAAGTGAGGAGAGGAGCAGAGAGACAGACACGTAGCTGACAATCACAAACAGCTGTGCGCACACTGGGTGGAAAATTACCAATCCCATTTCTCAGGACCCCAACAGAGACACACAACAGCGCACGCACAATAATGAACACTCAACGCACCAGCAAATGAGTCTTGCATACAGGACGAACGGCGTTATGGCACGGGCGGTGAGTGGGGGTCTGATCTTTAACGATGGGCTTGTAGTTCTAACAAAAACATTTGCTCTGTCCAAACACCTCCGCACGTCATCGCACAGCCTGCAGCACTGTTTGAAGATGCTACACTATCAAGTAAACAACCTCATTCTCTCGTCAAGTATCTTTCTCTCTGTGTGCGCGCGTGTTTTCATGCTGACGGAATTCAACAACGCAGAGGGCCTCTGTGCAACGTCCCCTCAGACAGAGGGATACACACTGCAGACAGGCTGTAATGACTACAACAGAACTACCCCGATCCTCCCTGCTATCCCTAGATCCCTCCCTCCTTTCCCCACTCCTCCACCTCCACCCCTCTCTCTCCATATACCCCCCCCCCTCTCTTATTCTCAGAGACCAGGGAACCATCAGTCAACATGGGCCGTGACGTCTCAGAATGGATCTGGGTTGGTTCCGAGGCACTGGTGTGGCAGGCCTGCCAGTACTCTGTCAGACAGGAAGAGGGATGTGCAGCGTGTCGAATCCCAGCTGGGCTCCCTGCTCTCTCCAACCCTTCAGTATCACCTCTCAATAAAAGAGGTGGGACTGGCTACTTCGTCTGGGTCTGGAACAGTGGGACGTCACAAGCAGAAATTGTACATTTTGTTCAATTTGCTGATTCTTTTTTTTTGCTGAGATCTGTCGAAAAACTCCTCGGGAGAATGTCTATAGATAGAGGGACATTCGGGAGTATTGTGCGAGTGAGGCAGAGAGGCAGAGAGAGGGAGAGAGAGACTCTGAACGTGAAGCCCGAGCGACGGAGCTTCTTGGCTTGGCGAGAATTGCTTGTTTAGTTTGTGTTACTAAAGCAAAAGCATTCCAGGGGGTTTTAAGGACTACCAGATGCAGGCCTGCTCTCTCTCCCTCCCTCCTTCGGTCTCTACCTCCCTCATCCCTCGCTCACTCCCTTCTCCGTGCTTTTGCTTTGCTGCACGATCCCTGTGCCCTTATACAGCCATGTGAGTACAGGCATGCTGCCTAGCCTTAGCACTGCTAGCCCACACACACCGTGTGTGTCTGTGTGTGTGTGTGTGTGTATACTATTACTATGAGTCATCGTGGTCACTAGTAGTTTTCTTGGCATTTTACTACAAAGTCAAACAATCCAACTTTGAAAGAAAGAGAGAGGTGGTGGGGGGGGGGTGGAGGAATAGAGAGGGGGGAGGGCGGAGGAGGAGAGGAGTACATAACAGACAGGTATTCTTTTCATCGGTCACATAAAAGGAGGAGAGGAAGGAGATGGGGAAAGCGAGTGGAATGCAGGCTCTGATGCGGCCTGCCAGAGGAGAACAGAGGGGAAGCTAGACAGGTGTCTGTCAGTTTACTGTCCAGAATGCGACGAAGTTCCACTGGTCGAGATTCCGGGAGAGACGCTAGGCTGACCTCAGAGCTGATCTCAGAGCTGATCTCAGGGTTGTGAGACACTGCTGATGTTTATTAACATGACACCCACACAAGCGAGGAGTGGTTCATCCAGGCTGGTTTTGACAGTATCCAGACCCAGGCCCACGCAGGGCGCCTGGGGGCAGACTGCCAGCTAGCCACCTCTCCCTTACTCCCTGATTCACTGGAGCTCGTGATTCATCTCTATGTGAGGTGAGGTACCTCCCAACATCTCCACCGCAGGAGAAGTCACTCGATATATTTCTCTAAAAACACCAGGGAGAAAGTCACATCCGATGTCCAGTCTCAACATCAGTGTTAATTCTTTTTGACATTACCGAATTAATCCACATCATCATAATTCAAGTATAAACACCAACATATGATGTACTTTGTGATTGATCACATTCTCCTACCCACCTAACAAGACCATGTTACAGAGCCATGTCAGATGCCATATATATAAGGGGGATAATAAGTGATGGACTGAAAGACAGCAGTCATGTATAAAAACCCAGATCATGACACTCGGGCATTCAGTTGTGACCAACAAATAAACTGGACCACATGGGCCTGACCTTTGTTCGACCACACTGACAAGAGCAAACGGGACCAAACATCGACCCTACCCCCTCCCTGTCTGTCTGTCTCTCTCCATCCCCCGCAGTCCTCCTGTCTCCCTCTTGTCTCCTTCTTTCCACACATTCATCCATCTTCCACCGTCTCCATCCACTCCTTCCTGTCTCACCGTTCCTCCTTCCTCCCATCAATCCCTTCCTATCAGTCTAACTCCATCTCTCCTCTCCAATCAGTCAGTCAGTGCCCTCCAACCCTCCCTTCATCTACCCATCCATCTTTCCAGAAGCAGGGACTGCTGCCGTGAGTCTACAGTGATAACCTGACTACTAGAGGAAGAAGGCGGTAAGTGAAGCAGCATGAGCTGCATTAGCCCAGTGTGTGTGTGTGTGTGTGTGTGTGTGTGTGTGTGTGTACAGGCAGGAACTGAAGGTCTTATTTGTAGCACCTCAGGAAGGTCCCACCAGTCATGTGCTCGTGGTGACGGCTCGCATTCCCCGGCTCCTGTGCTGGAAATGCACAGACCACAATTGCTACGAGGTGTGTGTGTGTGTGTGTGTGTGTGTGAGAACTTGCTGTGAGCCACTCAAGACGATGGGATGGTTTCTCTCCACCGTAGCAGGTAAGCACGTAGCAGGTCAACGGCTAGGTGTCCTGGTCCAGTGTGTCTGAACGAGTCAGGAGTCCTTTGCATGGAGCTGAGCTAACACTCATCGTGCTCCAAAATGAATCTTTCATGGAGCCAGGTCTGATGGCAGCTAGGGGCATTCCTCCAGTTTAACAGGCCCATGCCTCGCCTTGTATGCTGCTTTGTAATGCCACAGGCTTGGTTTATTTCATCTGGCACACACAGACAAGCCATGATGGCAGATGCCCTCTTCCTTTGAGGAGCCAACAACCGCTCCTCACACATTGGAATAGGCTCTGAAGCTAAAAGAAGGGAAATGGTTTATTACTCTCCCTCCCTGGCCTAAATGTGAGACAGGCCAGACAATCAACCCAGAGCAGGATCTGGGGGCTGCCTGTGGATGCCAGAGCTGAAAGCCAAAGGGAACGGCAGTGAATTCAGTCATTTCATGAGAGTCCTCATTCTGCTGAATTTCATTCAATGCACAGATGGGCTGTGTCTGTCTGCGTGTCCGTCCGTGTCTGCGTGTCCGTCTGTAAATGTGTAGGCTTCAGACAGCTGCCGTGAAGTGGACATGGGAGAACTCTAGCAGTGGTAATTGGTTTGATCCATTTAACTTGCGCTGTGTTACAGTAGCTACAGTCCACAGCTCATCATGTGGAGTATGTGTGTGTGTGTGTGTGTGTTATTCGGTCTCACAAGGCTCAGAAAGATGCCTACAGAGATTCTACAGCTGGTGAAATGGAGGGGACAGAGAAGGACTTGTATTTGAATGTTTGGTGATGCCGAAACCATGTGTTTGTGATTTTGGGAAGGGTAGAAAGATGTGTGAGGAGGGAGGGAGGGAGGGAGGGAAAGTGGGAGGGTTGGGTGAAGAGATACAGACTGGTCCTATAGTGAAGGATTGAACTTGGATTTGTCTCTGTCCAAGAAAACAGCAGCAGCATCATAGGTCAAAAACCCCCTCCAAATCAATCTTTATGAGGAAATGGAGTGAAGAGGGAGATAGGGAGAGAGAGAGAGAGAGGGAGGGGGGGGGGAGGATATGAATGGTTATTGTCTGTCGCAGCTGCAGCTGCAGGGAGATCCCCCCCACCCCCCGTCCGTCTGTCTGTCTGGAGCTCAGGCCAGTTGGAAGTCCTGGGCTGGTCCCTTCCTGTTTCTCCTCATTCTGTCTGTCTGTCAGTCAGTCAGTCAGTCAGTCAATCTGTCTGTCATCTGTCTATCATCTGTCTATCAATCTGTCTATCAATCCGTCTATCAATCTGTCTGTCTGTCTGGAGCTCAGGCCAGCTGAATGTCCTGGTCCCTTCCTGCTTCTCCTCATTCTGTATGTTGCACACTTCTATGGCGGACAGCAACACACACTTCTATGGCGGACAGCAACACACACTTCTATGGCGGACAGCAACACACACTTCTATGGCGGACAGCAACACACACTTCTATGGCGGACAGCAACACACACTTCTATGGCGGACAGCAACACACACAGGAAATTGTCAAACTGAAAGTTGCCCAGAATGACAAATTTAACATTTCCAAAAAAACAAGGTCAGTTGCAGTTTTATCCATCCCAAATGTGCCGTGTGATAGGTGGAAACTCTGGATTGCCACATCCTCGCCAAACACCTCCTAATCAGAGTTATTTATCTGGACAGCCCTGAGGAGAGGTGAGGGGAGGATAACAAAAAAGATTGAAGCAATACATGGCTCACCCAGGCCACCGTAGGCCATGGTTCCACACTCTGGCACGCACCTAGTCAGCCAAGAGCAATTCGTCCTTAAAAATCTGCTAAGCTAAAATAGATTGATGACAGCAGCAGACCCATTCCTAACTAGGAAACGGCCAGCAACAAAACAAGAGTCTCTCTTGGTCTCACACACTTGATCCCTCCTTCTCTCACTCACCTCTTTCCCTCTCCCTCCCCTTTCTTTCACCCTCCCTCGCTCGCTCGGTCACCAATCTCTCGAAAAACAAACACGGCTCTATTTATACTCCCTCCAAAATATGTTTTTTGTTCTCTTCCTTCGGGCAGGACTTCATTGCGGGACCCTTTTATAAATGTAGGAGTACTTTTAAAGACAAATACAAAACAAGTCTGACGGAGCTTCCAAGCCGAGCCAACGCCAACAGAGGAGCTGCCATGACGCTTGATCCTGCTCTCAGAACGCCAGCCGGGGATGAAGACCCAACAGGTGTCCCGCACACCGCCTGACTGGCCGCCTACCTGGCAGAGCAATCTAACTGACTGGCCGGTCAGCCGGCTGTCTGTCTGTCTGTCTGTCTGTCTGTCTGTCTGTCTGTCTGTCGTGTCTGATGGCTCATAGAGAATTTCGACACCTGCAGACTAGAGGGTTTCAGAGGTGACGTGGAGCGGTGATCCTTAACGGGGTGAGGGTTCAGGTGTCGCCAGGCCCGGTTGGGTGACCTTTGAACCCTGAGGGGCCCGGGGCAGCAGAGGGGCCAGGGTGGGTAGTAGAGAGGGCAGTTATGGATTGAGGGAGAGAGCTCAAACTCAGGGGGCTGCACAGGGCCAGAGGTTAGGCTAAATCTGGACACATTCATAAAACATAAGGAGCGCCTGTGTGCGTGGCTGTACCACGTAGACACACACCAAGACAGGTTTGTGTCTGGTTTGAAGCGTAGGTCGCTCTGTGTGCTTATACATCAGAACGTGTACATGTGTCCCATAAGGTCACGCCATTGGGATTGGCGTCGGGCCTGTTTAGTAAACAGGACCGGTCCAAGGACACAGTCGTCAGGGGGACATGGGGATTGTGACCACGGCTCAGGGCTTGTTTGATAAACACTGCTCAGATCTGGAGGAGGGAGGAAAACCACACGGGAGGAGGAGAAAATACTCAACAATCCACTTCCAGCTTCTGGGACAAAAAAAACATCTATCTGTGTCAAAGCAAGAACAATGTCATCCAGTTCGACGCATTTAGCCAGACCGTCCTGTTTTTAAGTGAGCGTGTGTGCGTGCGTGCGAGCGTGACGCGAGTAGCGGGCGAATACACGCACGCCTCGGCGCAAGGACTCACTGAAGGTCTTGCTGATGTCGGACACGGCCTTGAAGACGCGGTCGGAGAAGTTGACCTTGACCTTCATGTGCTTCATGTTGGGCAGCTGCAGCCTCAGCAGCTTGTGCTGCGGCGTGAACAGCAGCCGGGCGTCCGCCTGGATGCCGTACTTGTCCAGCGTCCAGTGGGTCTTCAGCAGCCACGTCTTCTTCTTCTCCCACCACAGGGCGTGGTCGGACCAGTCCTTCTTCACGTCTGCGGAGGGGAAAGAGAGCAGGGAGAGAGAGAGAGGGAAGGAGAGCTGGTTAGACTATTGTTTTATTTACACGCGCACGCAGAAGGGCTTCCGGTTTGAGGCGTTGGGGCTGGCAGGGGATTCTTGGGGCGTTTGAGGGGGCGGGAGGCGGGGAACTGAGAGAATGGAGGAGGGAGGGAAGGAGGGAGGGTGTGAACGAGGCTGCCGTTTGCGTGACACCGCAAGGGTTTCAGGTTCAGATCAGGTTCCCTTTGTTCCAGAGTCACGCTGTGATCCCTTCTAACTCTCAGACATGCCACCCAAAACCCCTCTCACCCTACACACACACACACACTACCTAAGCACTTCAACACCATAGAAGAACCTGGGGTCACTGTGTGTGTGTGTGTACATGAGGTTAACAGTAAACGTGGAAGTGTGCGTGTGTGAGTGCCACTGTGGAAGTGTGTGTGTTCTGAGGGGACTTCAGAGAGAAGGTGAAAGCCCCAGGGATCTGAGGGAAGTGGAAGCAGCTGCCTGGAGGATTACCTGGGCCTCAGCACCACGAGGGCTCCAGAGGTGACAGAGGCCTCGTGCCTGAGACAGAGCTGGGCTTTATCTCCAGGCTGAGCCGGCACAGAGACGGGTTCTGATCCCTTACACTCAGCAGAGAGACAGGTTCTGATCCCACAGCGTCAGCAGAGAGACCGGTTCTGATCCCAGACTCAGCAGAGAGACAGGTTCTGATCCCTTACACTCAGCAGAGAGACAGGTTCTGATCCCTTACACTCAGCAGAGAGACAGGTTCTGATCCCACAGCATCAGGAGAGAGACAGGTTCGGATCCCACAGACTCAGCAGAGAGACAGGTTCTGATCCCACAGACTCAGCAGAGAGACAGGTTCTGATCCCTTACACTCAGCAGAGACAGGTTCTGATCCCTTACACTCAGCAGAGAGACATGTTCTGATCCCACAGACTCAGCAGAGAGACAGGTTCTGATCCCACAGACTCAGGAGAGAGACAGGTTCTGATCCCACAGACTCAGCAGAGAGACAGGTTCTGATCCCAATACACTCAGCAGAGAGACAGGTTCTGATCGCACAGACTCAGCAGAGAGACAGGTTCTGATCCCACAGACTCAGCAGAGAGACAGGTTCTGATCCCTCACACTCAGCAGAGAGACAGGTTCTGATCCAATACACTCAGCAGAGAGACAGGTTCTGATCGCACAGACTCAGCAGAGAGACAGGTTCTGATCCAATACACTCAGTGGAGACTTCAAAATCATCGCAGAGAGAAGAGTTGCGAACTTGGAGACCTGTCACAATAGACATCCACCCTGTCCTATCTGCAGGTCTCTCTCTCTCTTTCTCTCTCTCTCTCTCTCTCTCCTGGAAACACTCACCACAGAGCACAGCACGACCTTCTGATAAAGAACCAATTGGCGGGTCAACTACTTCAAGGTCAAGTGTTTATAGATTTGTCACAGTGCACTCTGACATCAAACAGCTGAAAGGGTGCCTGCGTGTGTGTGGTTTTATGACGATGATATAATCAGTGTACGGTAAATACGATTCAGAGAAGCCGGACAGGAGGGTGTATTCTTTGAGCCGTGCATCACTGGATGTTCCCCCTCAGCAATGATGTCACTGTTCAGGAAGGCACTTCCCTGAGCGGTGTCCCGTTTCCTTCCCTCCTTCTTTCTCCCTCTCTCTCTCCCTCTTCCCTCTCCTATCCTTTCCCCCTCTTCTCCTCCTCCGTCATGGATTCAGCCTATCGAACGTTGAATCGCCCCTCGTCCGTCTACGCTGGTAACATTTCTAGAACGCTGCGTCATGGACCCATATTTCCTGGGACTGCGATGGAGAAACTCCTCGTCAAGCTTTTTTAGCTGAATCTATTCCCCTCCTCGCTCTCTGATACAGACAGACAAAGCCTAGAATGTTCCAAGGCCAGAGCCTGTCAATGGAGATGTTTAATATTCCTATTAGCTCCTTGGCTAAATGGTCCATCAGAGGATCCATCATCTGGTCAGTGGACGACAGGGCTGAAAAGCCTCTCAGACATAATGGGCGGCCATTACTCTCATGCGCAAGCTAAGTGGCTAGCAGCGTTTAGCAGCACTGAACCCAGACTAAAGCCAGTTCGGTCCTGTCTGGATATTAAACATTCCCTTGCTCCCCCCTCCCCCTCACTTCTAATACTTGAAGGTTTCTATGTTAAGGGCGTTAGACGACGGTTTTGACCGTCCTCGCTGTGGTCTTGAAACGCTCGTCTGGATTTTCCCCCGTCCTACCCTTCCTGTCTATCAGCAGCAGGGCATCATGGCAACCTGAGCTGAGGTGGCCTTCACACTCACACACGCGCACACACACACGCAGGCACACACAGGCCTTCAGATGTGTTGTTGACACTCACCCCCTGAGCTCCAACATGTGTGGAAAGGAGAGGTGACGACAATGAATAAATGAATGAATGAATGAGTGACTCCCTGGGATTAGTCAACAACACCACTGTGATTGGCCAGCCAGCCTGGCAGGGGAGAGGCAGAAAGATCACACTGGTTATTAAAGACTGGGGAAAGGTGGATATGAGAGAGAGAGACAGATACAAAGATGAGAGAGACAGACAGAGCTGAGAGAGAGACAGACAGACAGGGATGAGAGAACAGAGTGAGAGAGACACGCAGAGAGATAGAGATATCACGCAGCAATACATGCAGCTGCCATTGTGAGGACCTGGCCTGGCTGACAGGAGGCTTGGGGTGGTGGAAGGGACATGCAGCTGCCATCGTGAGGACCTGGCCTGGCTGAGAGGAGGCTTGGGGTGGTGGACGGGGAGTTGTCGTCGTCGGCAGGGGCTGTTTGTCAAGCTGTTACTTTAGAGTGTTTACCTATGGGGGGAAAACCTTTGGCACTTAACTGTAAACATTCCAAGCTTTCTCTTTGGGATTGTGCTTGTGTGTGGTTGCATGGAGAAGACCAGTTGGGTACAGTCTACCAGGGGGGCTAGCTGTCAACAGCACATTCTGATGTCTCAGCTGTTGCAAATCATAAAAAAAATGCTTCCTTTGGTGCGCCACATGAACCGAGGAGAGAGAGAGAGGAAAGGGTGGGGATAAAGAGAGGATGGAGAGACGAGAAAGAGAGGATGGACAAAGGCTAAATTGAAAATAGACTTGTGTGGATCCTTTCTCCTCACAGTTTTCCCCTCCAACCCAGTCATTTCTGCTGTGCGTGTGCCTTGCCAACTACACATTTGGCTGTGCAGATCTTGACCACAGTCAAGATCCTATGGCTGCTCCTGTAAGCTCAAGACTACCCACACACACACACACAGGCGTGAACACACACACAGAAACATGGACGGAAGCCTCAATCACGGGACAGCGTCCATTTTCCCTCTCGCCGCAACTCAAGGGGGACGTCCTCCAGCTCGGCCCGTCTCCAAACCCCATTGGTCGGAATTCTCCCTGCTGTATTGTGACATCACGGCGCTGCGCCGCCCTGTTCCAGTAGCTGTCCGTCAGAGTGCCTCAATAAAAGGCTGGTAATTCAATCTGCAGAGAGGAAGGGGGGGAGGGCCCCAGGGGGTGGGGTGGAGTGCAATGGCATCTCCCCGCTAAAAATACAGCCTGCCAGGCCTGACGTAACGCAGCAGATGAAGCTGGAGACTCATCTAAGTAATTGGGTGCATTAAATGCCGTCCCACAGTCCCACAGTCCTTGGGAAGAGAGAGGGGGGGTGGGGAAAAAAAAGCGAGGGAAACCAAGCTTTATGACCTCTGTGCGTGTGTGTGCGTGTGTGAGATGTGCAGAAGCAGGGCCGTGCACATCCATCCCTCACTTCCCCCTGCTCACTGCTCACTGCTGCCTGCGTACTAATGAGCTCTATTAAAACTGTGTAAGTGCTGTCAAACGGAGTGCTTCTCATTCACAGTCACGACCAGGGCCGTCCACAGGGCTGGGAGCAGCAGGGCCCTCCTCCCTCTCGGTGAACAGGAAGTACAGCGTGCGACGCGCAGGCTCAACACTCCCAACAGCGACGTGAACCACCACAGCCACGGAACACTTATTCAGAAGGAGCTGAGTGGATTCAGCATTGTGTGGTGTTGATCTACACTAGAGGTGGGGAGAGAGAAGCTAGCATGGAGCCGCTTGGGGTGGTTCTGTCGTTCGATCCCTCTCTCCTTCCTTGCATCCCCAGTCCCCTGCGTCCCTCCACCCCCCCCCCGTCCATGTAGACAGAGGATCTGCAGTGTTTACATTAGGGGACGGTGTTTATGAAGGGCTGTCAGTGGGGGAGGGGAGGGGGTGACGGAAGTGAAGGGGGTGGGTGGCCTCAAAAGGTAGAGGATGACAGGCTTTACGAGCAGAGGACAGCCGAGAAAGAGAGAGAGAGAGAGAGAGAGAGAGGGGGAAGGAAGGAAAGAGAGGGTGAGGGAGAGAGAAGGAAAGAGAGGGTGTGTGTGAGAGAGAGAGAGAGAGAGAGAGAGAGAGAGAGAGAGAGAGAGAGAAGCTGTCTGAATGTCACACTGTGTGGACGATGGTTTACACCTGACTAACATCCATTAAAACAAGATACAATCTATTTCTACCTGGATTGCTCTTCCTGAACCAACAGCAATAAAGTGAGAAAATACTGCTCAAAGTTAAGCTCAACTGTTTCCATCCGTTTACTTAAAAACAATGCGTGCTGAATATGACTCCCCAATGTGTACCTCCATATCTACAGGGGATCTTTCCACACAAGCAGTGGTTACTGGTCTGCTGTCAGTCGCAGTACAAGTTTGACATGAGGGGCTATCCAGTATTATTACAGCCAAAAGGACACTGTGAACCTGTTGGGCTTGGCCTCACTGGTGGTCCAGTATCTCCCTGTCTGAGTGGTTCTGTCCTGGATGTCAACTGACAACCAGTGGGACCCGTAACCATGCACGGCCACATGAACACAAGCACAACGAGATGAGGTTAGGCTGATACAAATCATTACACCCTGGGTGCTGCTTGGAGGGCGGGCGTCCGTATCCGTAGCAACAGCAGTTTGACGCCGCGGGGGGGTGGGGGGGGCGGGCGCGGGCAGAGAAAGTGTTTTCACTCACAACAAAGACGTGGCTCTTCATATGATTAACCTCCAGCTCTCCATCTTCCTCCTTCTCTCTCGCTCGCTCTATCACACACTCTCTTGGTTTTCCCCTTCTCCCTGCCTTCCCCTCTCTTCTCCTTCTCCTTCATCCTTCCCTCTATTCATGGCTCTGTTCTCATTTTACACTTCAGTTCTCTCTCTCTCCATTTCCCTCTCAATGACAACATTCCATATCGTCACTCTCCGTGTCCTGACCCCCAGTTTAAACAAACCTCGTGCCTTTGACATGACGGGGATGGTCAACATTGACTAACTGGGGAACGACTGTATCCTCCTACAAGATCTCTGTGTAAACGTGTGCCTACTCAAACACCCCACAGACATAGTCTAGTCCAGTTAGTATATTCCTGTGTTCCACGTCAGCCAACCTTAGCGCTCGTGTGGCCTAGCTCGTGTGGCTTAGCTCGTGTATACCCCGTCACAACACGCAGTGAACCGTGCTGATGCCGAGATACCGGGTGTTTAAGTACCACTGGGCACGTGCAGGAGACGAGAACGCATACAGCGGCAGCCAGTAATGATGTTGTGTAAATATCTGCGTGCGTCAAGGGGCCGGCTTTGGTTCAAAGGGGACAGGCGTCTGACAGGCTGCCGGACTGCTTCTCCAGCGAGACACACGAAAGATAATCTGATCAAAACCAAACACATTTCTGTTAGCGGGAAACGTCCCGAGTCGTGATGGTGCTGCTTAGGACTGCGACAGGAACACAATCACCATCAGGTGACCGTCAGCTGATCTGTTGCGAGTCTCTCTCTCTCTCTCTCTCGCATATCTCCTCCTCCCTCCCCCCGGGGAGATCTGTGGGTGCAGATCTCTCCCTGATCTCCCATCGTTCTGTTGTGACAGGACACGAGCTGAACAAGGCCAGCTCACATTATTCCCATCTCTGATTCCAGCCAATAGCCAATACAAAGAGAGCTACTGCTTGTGTGTGTGTGTGTGTGTGTGTGTGTGGCTGTGGCACTCAATATGCAGGCCTGTAGGGCCATTACCTGACTCACACAAATAACCTAAACCTTTTAAGGGCTCGGACTCTGGCTGGCCCCATTTGTACTCTTGGGGCCATTAGGGGCTACAGACATGACAGGCACACCGAGGGGAGGTCTCACGCACGCACACACATGTACACACACACATACACACGTACACACAGGGGACATATCCAACAAAGGTCAAGGCTGTCAGAGGTCAGAGGCGAGGGACAGACAGGCCAGTATTGATCCTGCTGATCTTATTGTCACGAACACACTCAAGCCGTCCGCTGGGACCCGTGTAACGAGAGCCTTTACTGGGATAACACACATTTGGACATGAGGCTTTTCCTGCTCCCTCAGAAGTGCCGGTCTTTTCTAGAAGGACTGTGGTGGCCAGCAGCAGCAGCAGGCCCGCTCGGATCGCTTTAGCTCCAGAATTAGGCCCAGCTCTCCCCTCTATCCTCTGGGATCCGACCTGGATCGACCTGGTCTGGACGGGGCCCAGACCGGACTGAGGCCGTCTGGCTTGTGTGGAACTCCCCAGAGCTCACCTGAGAGCTCTGCTGGATCAGCCGAGAGCTGAGGGAGGGCGGGAGGAGAGCACAGCCTTGTCCAGTCAGGTAGACACACACACACAGCGCGCACGCACGCGTGCAGTGAACCAAAGCCAACGGTCAAGCCTGTGCAGTAGTGGCATAGATGTGTCAGAGTGGGCCTGGTATGCTGCCATCTCTTCAACCGTGAATCAGTAGTCAGGCGGGAGAAGACCAGTGTGTGTGTGCGTGGGTGAGAGAGAGAGAGACATAGAGTGTGTGTGTAAGAGAGAGAGAGGGAGTGTGTGTGTGTGTCTATCATTAGCCGCGGCGCATGAGGCACAGGCCCCCTGAGGCGCGGCGCGTTTGTATCCATTTGTGTCATGATCCAAACACAGCATAACAACAGGGCCGCCTCAGACCCAGCAGCAGCTCCGGCTCAGCTCCACCCCGACGCAGACGCACACAATTACTGGACCTGTAATCACATCACAAGCTCTCTCTCTCTCTCTCCTCTCCCCCAGCCTCTCCTCTACTCCACTCTCCTGCTGGCCCCGACGCAGCAGACCACTGGAGCAGAGAGAGAGGGAGAGATAAATAGAGAGAGAGAGAGAGAGAGGGGGGGGGGAGATCGTCCCTCGCTTCCATCCCTTCTTTTATCCATCCGTTCAGGGTTTGGAGATCCTATCTATATATCCATCTAAGATACAGCCTGGGCTATCTGTCAGTGTGAGAACCAGAACCACCATGGTCCACGCTCCTCATCTCAACACAGACTGGCTGTGAGAGAGAGGGTCTCTCTGGTGACGTATTCTGGGATTACGGACCATTAGGAGTTCTTACAGCAGCTTCAGCCAGGCCAGACCGCTAGGAACCGTGCCAGGGTCAATATTAGGACAGACTACAGTCCTCCAGCACTGGAGAAACTGACGTCGGCGGCCCACCTCAAGCCTCCGCGACAGGAAGTGCGTCAGACGACACGCGCTGGACGCCGAACAGAACGGCTCCCCAGTAGTGTTACAGGGAATGACGAGCAACAGCCTCGTTATTCAAGCCGCAGAGGTGCTTTGTGCTCCGTAACACCTTTCCAAACCCAGGGGAGGAGAGACTACTGTGGAACACCTACCCAGTCCTCTGCCAGATCATGTCAAGGGGCTGGGGTTGGGATTAACGTCGGGGTCGGGAGAGTACAAGGCCACAGAGGGGGGAAGCTTCTGGAAATGAATGGAAGGAACCCAAACAATACCGCCCTATCAGCTTACTGCGCCGACCCGCAGGTGTGTGTTGTCGAGAGGGAGGACAATGTGGAGCCGCGACGAAGACGCCCCTTCAGCTCTGCGGGCGACACGCTAGTGTGTAGAGTGAAACCAGGCCCAGGATGAGGCAGCGTTAGGGGGTAGGGGAGAGGAACAGAGGAGAGAACAGAAAGCAGCAGGCTCGTATTCCCAGAGGAGCTGTGAACGTCTTTCCCCCGCGCTACATAGTTCACATGCCAAACATAACTCATTAAAACACTTGGTTTTGCCGTAAGAGAAACTACGGCGGAAACCATCGCAAATTGTTGAGGGCGATGATTAACGCAAGAGAGGGGGGGTTAGGATGATGACTGAGGGTCAACTAAGGAATTTAGATCTGGAAATGTCCCATTTTCATTTCGGAAGTGACTGCGCTCTCTACCACTACTGGAGAACTCCACGTTTTGAGTGGAGTGGAGTTTGAGTGACGATAAAAGTCAAACCTGTTGAATGTCAATGTTCCTGCATCTGTGTATGTATATCCAGTACCAGTCAACATACATATATATATGTGTGTGTGTGTATGTGATTGTGTGATAGCGTGAGCATGCGTGTGCATATGGCCAGCTCAATCACAGCAGGATCTCGCTCCTGAGACAGGAAAGCTCTGGGCTGGGCAGGGCTGCTACTTAGTCTAACTACTTCCTGTAGGGCAGATTACAGCGGCTTGGCCATCGCACTCTCACACTGCCCAGGCAGACCATCACCTTCCACCAGAGCTAGCCGGTCACCGAGCAGCACCGAGACTGCCGCTCTGCGTCTCCTGGCAACACGATGGGTGAGATGAGACGAATATGCCTAAGCAACAATGACAGTAATATATATGGTCAGATGGAGAGGATGTCATATCAAGTCCCATCTCCAGATGGATGCTACGGGGGGATATAATGACGTACAGGCTATTCAGCACATAGCCTGCGAAGGGGAAGCTTAATCTCATCTCCTCATCTCGCGCCATGCAGGATCTAAAGAGCCTGGCTTGGACCCCGCACAAAGTCCTTCTGAAAATCCCCCCAAGGGTCAGAGAGGGAGGGAGCTGCAGAGAAGAGGAAGAAAAAAAAACCCCACAGGAAGTCTGACATCCTGTGCTAAATGGCGTCTGTTTCCTTGCGAATCCCCCCCTCTATTGTCAGAACCGGGCCATCTTCCTCTGGTCACCGCTACCTCCCACCATCTCCTCGTACACACCGAGACACAACACCTAGAACACAGCCATCGATGAAACTGCAGCTCACATTCAAACATCTCACTCTGGCTAGGAGAGTCCCGCCCCTTGTGAGGTACCATTATGTTTGGCAATGGATAATGCTGACAGATCATAATCGTCAAGTAATCCAATATTCAGAAAAAGGTTTATTTCAGTTATCAGACACTAGTGTCCATTGGGTCCATGTCATGAAAAGTAACAGGGCGACTACAACTGAGTAAGTTAACACATGGCCTGTAAAACCAACCCCTCCAAATTAGAGATGAAAATATTCTAAAACAACCACCATGGAAAACATTACTCAAACAGAAGTTCTTAATACACACATTTTCCGAAAAAGGGGTTAACATGGGCAGCATAAAAATAGAGAGCAAGAGAGAGAGCGGCAGGCAGCAGAATATACAGGGATGACGGAGGCTTCCAGAGAACATGCCAAACCCTGGAAGTCATTTCCTGCTCTGTGAAAGACTTTTATGGAATTCTAGTGCCCTGACCTACGTCACAGAGAGCGGGAGCCTGAACCCTCCCCCTCTCCCCCCTACCTCTCCACCCTCCCCCTCTTCCCCTACCCCATCTCCCTCTCTCCACCCTCCCCTCCCCAAGCTCCACCACTCCTGTTCCCTCCACTCCGGACCAACGCCACACCTCCCTCCTCTCACCCTGCCCCAGCTGAAGCTAAGCAGACCCATCTCTCCACCCAGGGCAGATACTGTAGTTTAAACCCAGACCCATCTCTCCACCCAGGGCAGATACTGTAGTATAAACCCAGACCCATCTCTCCACCCAGGGCAGATACTGTAGTATAAACCCAGACCCATCTCTCCACCCAGGGCAGATACTGTAGTATAAACCCAGCCAATGTATGGTACGGCTCCCTCCCTCAGACAGTCCCGACCCTCCACTGAGACTGCACCAGAAACGGTCAACTTTATTTCAAACGTACAGATTAACGACAACAGAAGACTCCCCTCTCTCTCTCCGCTGGCCTCTCTCATTCACCGCTAACGCTCATTTCCTCTCCCCTCTAATCGCGGATGTTTGGTTTTTCTAACAAACCCTATTCCTGGAGGCCTCACCGTCTGTCCCAGGGTTTACACAGGCCGACAGAGTCCGTTTTAGGGAACACAAACAGAATCGGTGGTTCGGGAACCCTATTGGTGCTCCTGAATCTCATAAACCCACAAGGCTAATGTTGTCAGCACCGACGTCTGCTTGCGGACGTCGGTCCCGGCGGAGAGCTATATGAGAGAGTGCGCTTTTAGCAGAGAACAACAAAGTGAGATCCCGAAGCAGACCCAAACATCAGTAATGGGGGATGAATAGATCGTAGGTGAGGGGATGGAGAAGGGAGACACTGGGGCAGGGAGGGGTTTTCAATCAGCAGCCCCTAAATAGAGCTCTCCTGGGGAGCCGCGGGAGGCGGAGATGGGCACTGCGTCGGCCGGGATCGATAGCTAAGTGCTTTCCTGGCATTTACCTATTTCATCCCGAAAAGCTCTCTCTCTCTCTGAACCTGACATGCGGAGGGGAGACCCAGAGGTCACTGTTGGAGGGAACGACCAGGGATGATGTTCAGAGCACACACACACACAGTTGCACGACATTCATGTTTTTCCATGGTTGGGTAAGCATTCAATCTAATGGTGACAATCTCATCATTGCAAACCAGCTGATATTGTATACTGAATATCCCCAAATAGCATATAATACTCTCACACACACACACGAAGGCAACAAGACTTCTATGTAAGACTGGACAAGATCTAGAGCGGAGGCTGTGAGTGGCTGTGAAGCCACAATGAGAGGCCCCTCCTAGTCTTCATTTGGAGAGCGTGACGCGACGCAGTGAGAGGAATGTAACAGGCTGTCCCCTTGACAGGGACAGAGAATGTGTGTGTGTGTCATTGCAACAGGGTGTCCTTTCGTTGGGCACAGAGGACAAGCGTGCCAGAAGTACATGTCCCCCGGCCCCTGGAACGAATAGCTAGTGTGCCTGTGTGACAGCGGCAATACAAGTCCCTTAAAAAAAGGGAGAAAAAAAGAGGCCACTCCATGCAAAACAACCATTTGACCCCTCACACAACCAATCAGCGCTTCCCCCCTGTGCACATGTGACCACAGCACTTGACAGCGGTTCTACAAGGCCAGTTCCACCCCCGGCCAACACCATCGCCAAGCAGAGCGGGAGGCCATGGAAGAGGGCCACTTAACAGCTGAGAGAAAAGGAGGAAAGAAAGGACCTGCTTACACAATGAACCACGGAGGCTTTTCCCACACTGCAACAGTGAGAGGGTGTCACATGAGAAGGGCTTGCCCGCCACTGGGTTTCATCATGTGAAGCCTCATGCTCGCTCGCTCGCTCTCTCTCAAGTCCACAGCGAACCCCCTACTGTACGTGTGGTGGAACATAAGCCTGAAGCGCATGGCTGGCTGGATCTCTCTCACCCTGGCCGCCCATGTGAGAAGTCTAAGGGGAGAGTGGGTTAATCATTACTACTGAATGGAAAAGGGCTTAACCAGACCTTAGCATATACTGTATCTATTATGAGTCTGATAGCAAACAGCACAACCAACCAGCCCCAATCAGGACCGTAATGCCTGGTGAAGCTACCCAGACTGAGAACTGAGTGATAAGCAGATGATATAGCACACAAAAATGTACGCAACGAGGAAAACTCTCCAGAGAGATTGTAGGCCGGGTTGTGCTCCAGATGATGCTTGAGATGGCCGGTGGTGATCCACCTTCACTTGAACCGTGTTCTGACAGCAACCACCCGAGGAAATCCACACCTCAGTCCTCTGGAACCTTCTAAGCGTCTTAGTGGGACTGTTGGCATCCCGATGGTTTGATACTACCATGCCAAACTTCAAAACTGCGCCCCGAACATTTCTGTTCTGAACAGTTGTTCCACAGACACACACACACACACACCAACAATGCATAAGGCTGGGCCTTCATGCGCTGGTGGGCGGAGGTGGTCCGTCCACATTCGCGTCCTCCCACAAGCGCCGTTACAGCCGTGAGGAGCCTGTCCCCAGACGCACAACAGTCAGCCACACAGAACAAAGGCCTCAATTATGTGGAGCTTTAACAGGAGGGCTAAAAACAGGCCCATGAGCCCGCGAATCAAACCGAGGAGCGACGCAGGAAGGAATGCCGGGTATTCAGGCGCCATCGGAACACCCAACGTCCCTCCTAAAATGCCCCTGTCGCCCGGTGAACCCTCTCCGCCGTGAAACGGGCCAGTGTTCCACATGCCGAGAGCAGACAGAAGGCTTCTATGTCCTCCCGCTCGCACTCAGGACTTGTGAAGTGCACAATGCAGTTGAAAGGGGGCTGCATGTACAGAGCTGAATAGAGGGGGGGCTGTCTGCAAGGCTTGGCGTCCATATCATGAAGTGGGAGTGTATTCTCCAACAAGTATGGAGGCTACTTTTCCTCAAGCCAGCTGTGCACTTGTTAACGGACAGCCACAATCAGTGACAGTTAGTGGTGTTTACATAGGTGGAATGCCAGTTGGCAGTGGAGTTACAATGTAGCAAAGAAAGGAATTTACTGCCTCACAAATATGACCAGATAACAGCCACAGTCAGTCACAGAATGAAGCTTCCACATAGAGAGTAGGGGACAGGGTCTAGGAAAGTCCCATCATCCCACCAGACTTTCATTCGCTTTGTAGAACATCTTTAGATGTCCCTTACCAAGTTTTTCCACCAGTTTGAGCATGACTCCGCCGATATGGATCTCCCCGGTGACTCTCAGAGACACGTCCCGGTGGAGGTCCGTCACGTGCATCTTCAGTTCCCACGTTCCGTCGGCATAGCAGCCATCGGGCATCCGAATACCGTCCAGCGCCATCCTGAAACAAACAGCTACAATCAGGCCATACTGCCCTACTTCTATTTACACTTTACACCGGTGGGGTACTCAACCCTGATAACGTGCTTTCTAAAGCAAGGGTTACTGACTGCTGTGTCATTCATAATCGCATGTCATTCTCATTGGCCTTTTTTGGGACGTATATAAACGAGACAAACCAATAGCTATCAAAATAGTGTTTATGATCCTGATCATGGTAGGCTATTCCTTAAATAGGTAATCTTACAATATCACTCAAAAGCAGGTCATTCCACCCACTGTGGATGAATACATGTGGTGAGTCAATCAATAATGATTTCAGAACAAAGGATTAAGCTTATTTGTATTTCCACATGTTAAATGGAGTCTACTTTTCGTTTGCACATTCACCTGTTTTAACTAACGGTAAATATATTCTGGCAAATAGGCAGTAAAGTTGATTACGTAAGCAGACTCGCTCACAAACGGTGAGTGCACACAGTCGGTCATTCAGGGCAAACTTACTTGAAATAGTGCGCTGCTATACCCAAAAGTATAATGCGTGGAATGGTGAATATCCAACAAATATATATTGATGTATGATCATGTGCGCGCGCCAGCCACAGACAAAACGCAATGTTTTCATTTCCCAAGCGCATATGCGCAAAAAACAGACTATGGTTATTGAGCTTCGAGGACGAAAATGTGAGCTATATTTGTCCACTCACCTTCACAAACGCACCAACCCAAGTCCAAAAAGCCACTAAAACTTCCGACGTTTCTGTATTAAATAAGTTTTCTCGCTTTGTCTCATGTATTTTGGGTAGGTCAAAGACAAAATCCAAATGAACTCGTTCAAGTGAAGTATCCCAAACTGTTTCCTCGGGGTTCCGCTAATGGAGTCCAGCCGTCTCTTTCTCTCCCTCCCTCTTTCCGAGATAACGTCACACTGCTCCAATCCGACTTTTCCTTTCCTATCGAGCGGGGCTGTCTCCCCGCTGTCGGACAGTCATACTATAATCCTTACATGTGCACTTTAACGTGAGTCAGGCAGATTTCAAGCAATGCAAAATGTGTTCTAATATCCCCGTGTTCCTTTGTTTGTGGCCGGGTTCTTATTGCCACACGGCTAGAGTTTGGACTCTATGAGCTCTCTACGACATTCGGGTCACATTTGGCACATTTTTGGTATTTAAAATAGGACTTGTCCGTTTCATAGCAAACTTTCACTTTAACTAATCCTTTTGAGGACAATTCAACAGTTTGTTGAGTGAGGGAGCAAGGGCATAAAGACCGCTGCTGATGCCTTTTATGGAAATGTACGGAGCTTGCAGAGGCACATCCGGGGACCGTTATGGGGGTCTTCGCCTCGGGAATTACTCACATTTGCTCATTTTAGAAACACAACTTTTTCACATTTTAGTTGGTGTGTCTCAAATCAAGACACCCAGTGTAATAGTCACATTATGTCCGCCTGTTGCCAGTGTGTATTTGCTCGGTTGTTCCCCCCCACTTTACCCACCCATCCCTTTCTCTCTGCTTTAGAATATGTTAAGAAAATGTTTGTATGGCGAGAGAAATCCATGCAACTCGCAGCATGTTTCATCAAATGAGAAGCCTTTTTATTCTTATAACTAAATGTATTCGCCGTGGGTCTGAGTCAGCAACTGTGTAAGTGCATCAACAAGCAAGAGATGCAGATGCATGGCCATTATGTCTGTAAAGAGAGTACACATATTTATCATCACTCACTGTAAACAAATGAATGCCATGTCATCAATGTGTGGAATGTCACAGCTTTATTCACACTGAGCACACGGAGCAACAGCAGTTGGCCCAGAGAGCTTTCTCCATCCTCTCCCATCTCCCCCACTGCAGATCGATGATATAGTGTGTTTATGTGTATTTCAAACCATACAAATGGCTAGTTTGGCACAGATGCTGCTGTCTTTTCTTTCCATTGCATCTGCTCTTCTGCACAGCAGCACGCACACATTCCCCGTCCAAGTGGTCGGCGGTGAGGCATGAATCATCAGGGTTCTTGGCTCACCCCCTGCTGCTGCACTCACTAGCCCCAGCCTCAGCCCCAGCTTCAGACAAATGGTACTGCAAACCCTGCTTCAGCCCCAACCCTGCCTCAAACCAGCCTCAGCCCTAACCCTGCCCCAGACCCAGCCTCAGCCCTAACCCTGCCCCAGACCCAGCCTCAGTGGTTTTAAGTCCAACCCCTGATCTAACTTCAGATCAAACCCATTCTTCACTCAAGCCCAAATCCTAGACCTAGTCTCAAACGCTGTCTTTACCTCCAGCTCCATCCTTGACCCAGCCCAAGCCCTTGCTCAGACCACACCGCTAAACTCAAACCCTCGGCCCTTGTCTTCAACTCCAGCCCTAGCCCAAGCTCTGGAATTTGGTCTTTTGACTATGGTCTGCATCAAAGCGATTTATAACCTACTCCCTGCTGCTCCGACCCCCTGTGTCAGTGTCTGGCAGCCGACACATTGCCTTTTATAGGCTCTGTTTTAATTGCAGAGTAAACAGTGCAGTCAGATGCAGTGCAGGAGTGCAGTTGGACTGAGAGGCTGCTAGTGACCCTATAAGAGGATCCAGATCACTTCTGCTCAGGCCATGGTGTATTAGAGAGAGAGAGAGAGAGAGAAAAGGGAGAGTAGAGATAGAAAAAGGAGAGATTGAGGAGAAAAGAGAGAGAGAGGCAGCACTGGTGTCAATGACAGTTTCAATGAACTCCAGACAATTGATTACTCTCTAATTGAGTGAGTTCTGAAGAAGGGGAGTGGCTGTATTTCACATTACTTCAATGTCACTTATACAGTTCCAGCTTTAATAAGAATGCAGTGGTAGCCTAGTTACTGACTGTCAGGTGATCATTCTGGACAGTGGAGGGACGTAGATGTGGAAATGGGGTCTCCCAGGAACAGATGGTCAATGGGGGCCATTGTTTGCCTTTTTATTGTCAACAGGTCATTGCCACCTCGTGGAGAAAAACTAAACTGCAGCCTGCCAATAAAATTCAGTCCCCATTTAACAGTCTGTGTTGAGAATTGCAGCACTGGTTGAACTACAATCTATTCCAGATACTAACCTACAACAGGGCCACGGATAAGCATTCAATACAGGGAGTCCACACAAAGCTCTTTTCATAAGCAAACCATCCGCTGGGACTGTCTGGATAAACCAAATCAAAAGCCAGTGTGTGACCCTTTGGAAAGAACTCCTTCTAAAAGGTTCAGACCAACACACACCACTATTGTGCTCTGTACATTTCCAGGAGTGTGATAGGGGAGATCTCTTCTCTTTAATAAGTGGAGGATGTCTTTCTTCCAAACATCCACCCACACGTTTCAGCACCCCTCGTCGAGACAGACTGCCCAGACACCAGACTTGTGTTGACATCATCCTTGGAACCTTGACAGACTGAGTTAGGAATAGCAGATGTAAGACACGAAAGAAAGACAAGAAGAAGAATACAGTCATTGTATGCAAAAAGAGAAGAATATTTTTATTAAAAAGGAAATAAATACATTGTTCCGGATGGCAGTTTGAATCCGTTACAGGCATGGGTTATTGCACAGCTCTGGGGACAGCCAATCACATTCCAGCATTTCAGAGTTAAAGTAACAGTCATGTTGGTAATGAAAAGGTTCTTTCAACTTGGAGACACAGACACTCCTTGATGAAATAAACCTCAAACAGTTCACATCACCTGAAGGACAGGAGGCCGCTTCCAAGAGCGACCCATCACGCTTTGAAAACGACTTGGACAGCTCAGTGAAAACAAACCATACACAAATATGGAACAGCCCTTCTGCTTGGCCTTTGTGTCTTACAGCCCACCATCAGCCACAATGATACAACCACGAAAACCGAGATGACGACACACTCCCCCCCCCGCCTGGTGTTTGAGAAGGCCTCCCAAGATACACCACAGGGTCTCACCATAGAGAACACAGGCTGATATGAAACAACACTAAAAACATCAAGCTGTGCATGAACACGGTTGTCATTCTATTCTCAGTGTTGTGGAGATGATCTGGTTTTTTTCTAATTGCGTTCTGTGTTTTCAGTGACTGCTTGTGCATGTTATAAGTCATGTCTTAACTCATGTCTGCAAAGCCAGTTTCCCTTACGTTACAAAAAGATTTGACCGTGATAAGTCCTGATAAACTCCACCCACACATTTCCAACCCCATCACCATCCTGACATGCCGACGCAACAGTGGAGCTTATTTTTCTAATTCTTCAAAATACAATGCTTCCATGAGGTAAGCCCTGATCTAACATCATCTCATAGGTGAAAGCATGCACATCCCACTGCAGCTGTTGCCAATTGAACCATAGTCAGATCAGTGGAATCTCCAGGAAAGGATGGAGGGTGTGCAAGGACTTCCACACAGGTCCCAAGCCTACACACTCAGCAAGGTTTGTTTTTTGACTTCCAGGTATGTTAGAATAGAGGCACTGTCTATCGCCTCTCTGTGACTGTCGTCCAGTTGTCGCACGCCCTCGGGGGAAACAAAGAAAGGACACAAAGCAGTCATGTCTAAAAGCAGATCTGTGCAAATTCATAGCATTAGAGAAATATATGCAAGGTCCACCTGCATTCATGTCCTCACATACACGTAGCCTATTCACTCAATCATGGGTTCAGAACAACACCAATCTTAGTTCTCTGGTCCTCGTAACATCCTAGTCTTCGTTCTTATAGATAGTTAGACCTTCCTCCCTCACACACCCACGTGCATCTGCCATGGTCCCCAACCAGTTGATTCCACGATCAATCCCTGGAGTATCTGTAGTAAGGGGACCTTGGTAAAGCCCTTAGCTTAGTTTGCAGCCATTAAGCAGGTGTTTGTGTCACAGCAAATGAAACAACCATCTTTTACAACCACAAATGACTAAGCAGAAATTGGACACACATCTGTCTGGAGGAAAGTCAACTCTGCCCAGACTCAGGACATATTCAGACACATCAGTTAATTTGAGGTTAGTTCCATTTCATTTCTCATTCCTATCATACTACAAAACTATACATTTATATTTGTCAGGTGACATGTGTTGGCACTCATTTCTACCATGCCTCATATACATTTATTTACCATGAAAAGAACCCAACGATCCTCATGCAAAACCATCCAGGCATTGTGTTTCTCTTTCGTCAGCCATAAACAAATTCACATATTTTGCATATCTTGTGTTACCCAGCGGATTGTCCTTTTGGACTCGAGGTGAAAGCTGACATCAGAACAGCTCAAAGATCTCCTACAAGATTAAAAATGCCCTGGTAACTTTGAATGCTCTGGTCAGTCTAACTTAGCCATTATGTAGCAACGCAGCAGGCTAAAGACTAAGATGTTTGGCCACCTGTTGGAATCCTGTCG
Source organism: Mallotus villosus (assembly GCA_903064625.1). Taxonomy (NCBI): domain Eukaryota; kingdom Metazoa; phylum Chordata; class Actinopteri; order Osmeriformes; family Salangidae; genus Mallotus; species Mallotus villosus. The sequence continues at coordinate 130,819 of CAEFZP010004495.1, read as the reverse complement.
CGCTCACACAAAAAGAGATTTACAAAAATAATGATACATTTTCTCTACGCGTTAGTAATCAGGGTATCCATGTAAACGTGTTAGTGCCTGCAGGTTCGCTGAGATCCCACAAGCTTCTCAAGGTCTCCGAGAAGCAGGAAAAGTCAGAGAGTTCAAGCTAGAGTCGAAGCTCTTGAGTGACAGCTTCCCCCGTCCAATGACTTCAATGTCAATAATGTCCATCTGTTTCGATTGGACGCTTAAATTGCATAAACTACAGAGTTGACGTACAGGAAAGGGCTTGATCTGCTTTGGGTTACTACACGGCTGCATACGTTGAACATGACATTGTGGAAGAATCCCAACAGTTGTGTCACATACCGAGGTGGACAGCAAGCGACATGAATCCTTTCAGCAGCTTGAGCCCCACACAGATGTCCGTACAGGGTCCAGAACCCAAGGTGAAACAGGCTGATGCCACTGTTTTACCTGGGGCCAGAGAGACCATCCAATTAGCTGACATGGACCACGATCGAGTTGGGAGACAGAAAACATGGTGGAAGGATATACTGCCGTCGAATCGTCGATACTGATAATCATGGTTGTTTTTTCCTTTTCTTTTTGTACACCGTGTTAAAATGGTGGAGTGCTAAAAAGAGAGGTATCGTCCTCACGGAATAAAAAGGACATATTTTGAATCATGGCTAAATAAAAACAAAATATCCAATATTCTTTTGAAAGGGAAATATATTAACATTCAACTACATAAATAATATTTTGACCCCTTTAGGAAATTGCATTGATTTTTGCTTGGTAATGTTGAGATGCAAAGGTCGTTAAAGAGAGAGGCGGAGAGTTCGAGACAGAGAAAGAGAGAAAAAGAAAGAAAGAAAGAAGAGAAAGAAAGAAGTGACACTGGAAGGTGCAAGTTTGTGCATCACACAGCTCCCTACGCAGAGTCTAGGGGAAGAGACAGAGATGGGAGTTTGGGTCTGGGCTGAACTTCTTCCTCCCGCCTCTAGGAGGAGCCCTAGACCCCCAGGGTTGCACAGCTGGGTCCCATGCTCCAGGGAGTTCGCTGTGGGACTGGTCTCAGAGGCACAGGCTGGCCCTCCTACACCTTCTCGGGAACACCAAGTCACCCTCAGGGTGAGCAGATGTGTACCCCCTCCTACAGAGGTCCACGTGTGTTAGCGGAGGTGCAGGTCGAAGTAAGTATAAAAAAGAGTGAGGGAGTTAGAGTCAGAAGCCAGAAAGGTAGCGTTCTGACTGTGTGTGTGTGTGTGTGTTGTGTTTCAGTAGGTGGTGTGTGTTTATTCTAGCTCGGGGCTGTCCTCCGCGGGCGGGTCCCTCGGCTTGTATATGAAGGTCAGCAGGAAGAGCGCCACGTCGTGCGAGGACCAATAGGCCGTGTGCGAAGTCACAGCTGACCAATAGCGGCTCTCCACCAGGCCCTCCCGGAGCTCAAAGTCGATGCGCCTGTCAAGCTCCACTGTGGGGGCGGAGACAAAACGAGACTGAGACTGAGAGCACACAGAACACAGTCCACTTGTGTTGACAGAGGTTTTCTATTCTCACTGCTATAGTACTGTGTGGAGAATAGCCAATGCTCTATGGATGAGCAGTCTTGTGTTGTGGGTGAAACATTTTCTGTCCTAACACAAGGAATTGACATCTCTAGATATAACATGTACAGTCAATGTGATATACTGTTCCCCAGCTCTAACCTCGGAAGTATAAAATACTTTCAGGGACAATTTTCCTCAAATTAAGGGCTGCAGCAATGCACCTTCAAAGTTCAAGTTGTTTCGTTTACAAACAAAAAAACAAAACAAAATCGAATTTGAGAAAGATTATCTTTGAAGACATAAAAAAAAATCAATAACATAAGGATCCCCAAGGTCTGTGAGCAACCGGTGTACAACTTTATGGTGTGAGAGTTGGACTTACGTGACGTGTCGGCGATGGTGGAGGTGGACGGGGACATGGCGGGGAGCCCGTTTGCTGATTGGCTGTCCACAGGTCTCTTGGGCTCCTCCCCCTCGGAGGTGGAGCCTCCCTCCACTCCTCCGCACACTGAGGGCTGGCTGCTGGAGCGAGAGAACCGAGAGAACAGGATCTCTCCGATGCCCTTTCCTATACTGGCCGCGCCTGGAGACACGGGAGGGAGAGGAGGAGAGGAGAGGAGGGAGAGGAGGAGAGAGGGAGAGGAGGAGAGGAGGAGGAGAGAGGGAGAGGAGGAGGAGAGGAGGAGGAGGAGAGAGGGGGAGGAGGAGAGAGGGGGAGGAGGAGAGAGGGGAGATGGGAGAGGAGGAGAGAGAAGCCGAGGAGACGGGGATGGGAAACAGAGAAGGGGAGGACAAAGTAGAGAGGGTAAGAGAGACGGTGATTAACAGACCTGTCGGTGTCCATAAACATTTACATTTGGTCATTTAGCAGACGCTCTTATCCAGAGCGACTTACAGTAAGAACAGGGACATTCCCCCCGAGGCAAGTAGGGTGAAGTGCCTTGCCCAAGAACACAACGTAATTTTGCACGGCCGGCAATCAAACAAGCAACCTTCTGATTAATAGCAACCTTCTGATTCCCTAACCGCTCAGCCATCTGACCCCCTTGACACACCATAAACACACCACCACTGCAGCTGGGTGGGCTCTTCCCACCACAAGATGGCGATATTGCCCGCATGAGCTTCTGCCGTCCAGAGCCGAGCAGAATAAGAATGAGGCAGGTGCAGAAGGTTCTAGCTCAGGGTACAGCTGGGCTAATTATAGGTCGTGCAAACGTCACCAGACGCCTGCTGTGACATGCTTTGTTCACCTGCTGCGGCTGTGCTAGCTCACACTGCGCTGGCTAACGAAGGGACAGGGTCTCGACATGTCTGCTTCATGTGTATGGAGAGGTGGGGGGAGGAGGGGCATGGATTTCACCTGCTGGGCAAGCTCAGAGGGAAATGAAATGTGTCCAGTTATGGGCTCCAGTCAGGATCAGAGAGTCAACACAATAAGCAAGCTTTTACTGGGCCTTTGTGTGGAAGAAAAACACTCCTTTCTCTTGCTATTTTTTTAGACCCCCTTCGATTGTGTTTTACTCACTTTTGTATTCAGAATGTTTGTATTTTGCGGCGTCGAAAGCATGGATGAAAAGCCCAATCTCTTCGTTTCACAATGTTCCTCTTTGTGGGACGATAAAGTTCCTCTTAAGTTCCGAGCGAGGCACAGCGAATGACATCAGCGTGTCATGAAAACGAAACAAGCGCTAACTAGGTGGCCTGGCCTCCCCTGCTGCAGCCTTACCCATGATGCTGGCCTTGCCCAGGTAGGTGATGGAGTCCCCGTAGTGCCTGCGGGGCAGCACGGGCGAGGTGCTGGGGCTGGGGATGCTCTCCGTGTCCGACGTGGGCTCCTTGGAGGGGTTGAGGAAGGTGGGGCGGATCTGGTCGTAGGGGGTGGGGCTGGTGGCGCTGCACCAGTGGATCTGGACCGGGGACGTGTTGCTGTAGTGCTTCAGGATCAGAGGCTCCAGTCGGTAGGCCTGCAGGGAGGAACACACACACACATATAGAGGGTAATTTGTGTGTTTGTGCGAGAGTCTGGCCTCATGATCTTTGTACAGTGTGTGTGTGCGTGGGCTAGTTGAGGGTTCCCTACCACAGGGTCGGTGGGGTGGAACACATTGAAGAGCTTCTGGCAGATTGCGCGAGGCAGGACGTGGTCCTGGGATCCACTGGTCCCTGGACGGATCCCTCTAAGGGCCAGGAACACAGCCAGGGGGGAACCCATGCAGAAGAAGTTCTCCACCTGGGGAAGAGAAGGGGGTGAAATAAAGAGAAGAAAAGGAGAGATAGCTTGTATCAATACTAGTGGTCTATCTTGTTCATCAGCAACAACAACAACAGGGGTGTGTCTGGAATGTTCAGAGCCCTCTTCAGCTCTGTAGATAAGAGTACCCATGGGCAGGGTCGTACCTTGAACCCGAGAGCCGGGGGGGGCGGAGGGCTTGGAGGCCTCCATGCCTTGGAGCTTATCTTCTAGCTCTCGTAGCCTGAGGAGGAGGAGGCCGACAGACATATGGATGAGATGACCAGACAGACAGGCAGGGGCCAGACAGACAAGACAGGTCAGGTCACAAGTGACACAATAGCCATTAACAGGTTGTCTTTCACACCATCGTTTCCTTTCACACCATCCACCCACCCACCCACCCACCACACACACAAACAAAACAAAAGTTAGTTGTTCTATCCTAGTGGGGCCCGACCATACACTCACATTCAACAATCTCCAAACCCTAATCCGAACCACACACACACCCACAGCCCTCCCCCTCCCCCTGTCCCACCTGTTCCTGGTGAGCCGGAGCTGCTCCAGCAGGTGTCTCTCCTCGTAGCTGATCCAGCGCAGGTCCAGCTCCTGCTCCAGGTCCTGGTGCTCCTGCAGACAGAAGCGCACGGGGTCCCAGCCCGTCATGATGTCGAAGGCGATCACGCAGCCCAGCGAGTGGGACACCATGGACACCTTGCCCCCGTTCTTCTCGAACTCCGGGTTCCGCGAACAGAACAGGGAGTAGAGGCGGTTCAGCTCCTGAGTCAGACCCTTGGTGATCTGGTTGAGGCAGGACATTCAGAGAGAGGGGGGGGGGTGTTACTGAATGTTGGTTTTAACGTTTTGGCGTTCCCGCTGTCTTTAAGTGTGTGCGTGTTTTACCTCGTCGCGGTACAGGGGGACTGGTGTAGTACATGATGTCCATGGCACTGCTGTTCAGAAGGTCCCTCAGTCCTCTCACCTTGTCGGGGGTGATGGAGTCCACCGTGTCTGAGAACACACCCACAACACAACAAGCTCAGTACGATGCCACCACAACTCTCTACCTCACACACTCTGTCTCTACCTCACACGCTCTGTCTGTCTCTACCACACACACCCTGTATGTCTCTACCACACACCCTCTGTCTGTCTCTACCACACACACTCTGTCTGACTCTACCAGACAAGCACAAGCTCACCTCCGTCCAGAGCCAGTTTGGAGCGCCACTCAACGGGCAGAAACTCCACATGCTCCTCCGTGTTCTCGGAGAAGTGCTGTTCCTCCATCTTCCGCACGCCAGCCCTTAACCTGGACACACACACACACACACTTTAGGTATACAGAACTACATTACAAATGCACAGCACATTTTCATGGCAGCACTTAAGTACACATGAATAGGTTAAACAGGCCTCGTATGGGGCAGCTAATCATCCTTCTGTTTGTGTTCCTGAGTGATGACATTAGAATGGAGATAGAGATGGAGGTAGGTGGAGGAATCAAATGAGGGAGGTGAAGAGAGGAGGAGGGAGATGGGGGAGGTTGTTTTTGAGGGGGTGGCAGTAACCTTTAGGTGAACTGCCCTGTGTGGCGGAGACGCTAATGAGCCTTCACTCGTTTGCTACGTAGCCACTATAGCCTAGCCTAGCGTGGGCTAGCTGCGCTTAGCTTCGGCCCATAGGAATGCCACAGTAACGGGCTACACTGCAGCCTAGCGCTGGCTAAATCAACACCGCTACTGGAGGTGAACCCGTTAACAGTGCCGCCTTTGTGTCTTAACCTAAAGCCCTTCACTTCAGACGGATCATACTAAGAAGCGATCCGCTGGATCTGGTTAGACACATTTCGTTTCCTGTATTTCAAACATGGGTGTGGAGGAGGACTATAGGGCATACATTTACAGTATGACGGACAGGCGCGTTGGCGCCCTTTTACACGAGACGCGGCAAAAGAATGTGCACTCCCCATGTTTGAAGGGTGGTGTGTATCCACTTTAATGGTTTCCACCCCGCTGGCTCTTGGCTTTCGCTTATCTGGTCTGACTCGAGAATGCTTTCCATATGCACCACTGGAATGGCATACCCATTGTACATGTGAAAACGCTCACATGTGTCCAGATATGCATCATGAGCACTTCACTTCACGGCCATAGAAAACAAGGCTTTTGATGTGATGTGTCCTCTGAGTGGTTATGAAGACAAAGCGAGAAAGAGGTGGAGAGAGAGAGAATAGGAAAAGACAGCTGGTTATGTTAACCAGAGCTGTGATATTTACTCTTTGACGGGCTTGCTGTTCCCTGCCCTGTAATCCAGCGTGCTGCCTGCGGGGCTTATAGGCCTGGCCGCCCTGACCCGCTCTACTTTACCTGCTTAGCTGGCCTAAGCCCCTGGCAGAGAGGTCCCACTCTAACACACACACACACACACACACACACACACACACACACACACACACACACACACACACACACACACACACCACACACACACACACACACACACACACACACACACACACACACACACACCACACACACACACACACACACACACACACACACACACACACACACCACACACACACACACACACACACACACCACACACACACACACACACACACACACACACACACACACACACACACACACACACACACACACACACACACACACAGACACACACATACACCACACACACACACACACACACACACACACACAACACACGCTGATGGGCCAGGGCCAGATAGGCCAGGACCAGTACCGCTGTTGTACACTAGCCAGGACAAGCCTATATATAGGCCCATAGCAGCAAACAAACAGTCATTCATAAGCTGTTTAAAGGGGCAGACTAGCTATACACGGGTAAAATAAGTGTGTTTGAAACAAATGTAATTCACCATAATGCTTCCGCTGTCAAATCAATCATCATGAGTCAAAAGACAAAGACAATGAATACGGAGTGAATATCTGAAGACTCCTACAACATGTACCGTCTTGTTTCCGGAGAGCGTGCTTGTGTGTGTGTGTGTGTGTGTGTGTGTCTGCACGCATCTCGCCCTGTTATTAAGTACGCCCTCACTAGAACTCAGCCAAGTCCCCAGGCTAAACCAGTCAATTATCCACCACTGAAAGGGTCCGCTCCAAAAGGTCAACCTTTTGAGAAAACAGAGAGAGAGCGAGAGATGCAGCTGAGCAGAAAGAAGGCATGGATGGAAAGAGAGAGCGAGTGGGAGGGGAGGGGGGGGAGGGTCAGAGGACAAAGAGCACCCTCACAGGTGGAGCGATGCCAGTCTAAAAACAGACTGCAGACGTCAGAGAGCCTGGCGTCACGAGATGGTTTGTGTTTGGGGGCGGAGAGCAACAGTGGTGTCTGGTCCAACGCCTCTGAATCGCTGACTCTGACGGCATTAACGGGAGCACAATCTCTCTCTATCACAGATGCTTCTCGTGCCGTGACCAGGACACTTCCATTAAGCGAGGTGTGAGGAGGGCGGGGCGCCGAGGTTCTGTTCTGGAGTGTTGGATTCAGGAGGAACAGTTTCAAGTGAATGTTGTGATGGTCTGTTATTTACAGCCGTGACTTTGCATTCCTGGAACAGTCAAGTGTGCGGCCAACCAGGTGGTCATAAGCTGGGAGACAACAGGTGAGGCCGGCGTCTGGTAATAATACCTGACCGATACGGTCACATGGTCACTAGGAACATTACACACACGCACACACTCACTTCATTCCATGACTATTAATGTCTCCATGACAGAGAACATCAGAGGGCAGTAAATACCCAAAAGTGAGTGTGTGTGTGCGCTTGGTGTCAGCAGTAATACCATGTCACGACCAACACATGACCAGAGCTTAATTGAGAGTCATGTGTTCTTCACATGCCTATACAAAGTCAAAGAAAAAAAAGACACTACACACACACATCCTCGAAACACATAACCAAAACTCCCATGACCCACACACACACACTTACATGCCAGTGTTCTTGATGATGCGCCCCTGGTCCATCTTCTGTCCGATGCCGTGGACCACGAAGACGATGTGTGTGGTCTGGGGGGGGCTTGTCCTCCAGGGAAGCCTCCTCCACGTAGCCGCGGTGGAGCCGGGTCCCACTGCTGGACGCTGGGGGGGAGACACACACACACACACACGTTCACCATGTGTTCGCTGTACAGTACAGGGGTGATTTGAACCTCTGAGCTCTCGATCTGCAGTCAGACGCTCTGACCACTGAGCCAGACCCCCTCCCTTTAGAGGCTCCAGAGCAGCACGACAGGAGCCAGAGCACGGCTGCTGTCTGGACAGGGATTTCCCAGCGTAAAGAGATTTGCTCTGGCTACAGGGGTTGTGTGTCGGAGGAGATTGAGATAACTCAGTCCAGATTCTCCTCCTAATCTCCACACACAGGAAATGAAGTGGAGAGCTGGGAAGTTGTAGATCCAGCCAAACATCAGAGATAAACAGACTTCACAATAAAATATAAACGTTACAAGACTATAACACGGATCCCCAGCCATAGAGGAGTATATCTATGAGTATTACCATTGCATGTTCAGGTTGGAAGGTGTCTGGTCGTGATCTGACTCTAAAACTGAGTGAGCGTGAGTGTACGAGTGAATAATGAGCATGAATGAGTGAGAGAGCGAGCGAACGAGAGCGCAAGCGACAGCGCGAGCTGGCGAGAGAGCGGTGCGACCCCTGACCTTTGGAGAAGCCCAGTTTCTGGGTGACGGTGCGTGCGATCTTGGAGGTGGTGCAGTCGCTGTAGAGGTAGACCTCGTCCACGCTGTGCCAGTCCACGTGGGTCCTGCTCAGCTTCAGACTGTGGACGGCTGCAGGGCGCAGGGGGGGGGGAGAGAGGGATCAATGGAGGACACAGAGGGTTGGGGCGGAGAAATGAGGAAAGAAAAAGGGCGGAATGGAGGGATAGAGGGATGGATGGAGTGAGGGATGAGCAGGTAAAGGAGGAAGTGAAGACAGGGACAACACAGAGCGGTGAACCGACACCGCATTTCTCGCCTCTATCAGAACAGCAAAGACAGAGCTAGCAATTGTTCTAATCTAGTGCTCAATCAAATGCAAGCGGGAGCATTGATCTCCACTGTCAACAGTGAACGCACACACACACACACACACACACACGAACCTGGACTACAAGACACACACTCAACACGGCATATTTCCAGTCTTTCTCATCCATCTGCCGTAAGCCTGCGTGCTGGTGGTGACATGCAGCACAGGCGCTCCATTGAGGAGCAGCGTCTCCGTCTCTGACCGGGCACCGGCATCAGGAGGAGGAAGAGAGCAAACATGGCCGACAGAAAGAGAGGGACCCAATCAGGACACTCGTCACTGAAAACATGAACGATAAATGAAACCGGTTGACTTGGGTGAGTGGCGAACTGGTCCTATGATGTCAGGGGAGGGGGGGGCTTGTCATCCCTTTGCAGTCTTTACGGTAAAAGGAACAGCAGGCTTCCTCAGGTGAAATACAGAGACCCTGGCATTGGTCCAGTGCACTGTCAACCGTCCCCTGCGGTGTGGGGCATGGGTGGATTAGGAGGCAAAACGGGGCAAAGAAAATAGCTTCAGAGGCCAGCAGGTTCCAGAACTTTGTGATTTTTTGGAACGGTAATGGCGTTGACTGGGAAACATATGAATGAGAAGTATGCAACGGGATACAACGAGCGGGTTTCCCAAGAGCGGGCGAGAGCAGACAGCCAAGTGACAGCTAAGCTGCCGTGTGTTTTCTCCCATCCTTTCCTGTTTGCGCTGAGCAAGCACACAGAGTGATTCAACAACCATCTGTTCGCTTAACTGGTACACTTGTTTTTCCCTGAGGGCGAGAGAGAGAGAGAGAGAGAGAGAGAGAGAGAGAGAGAGAGAGAGGAGAGAGAGAGAGAGAGAGAGAGAAAGACAGAGGGAGGACGCTGACAAGAGGACTGTTTGAGAGGATGGAGATCTCTGAGAAAGATAGACGAGAGACAGAGGGAGGGAGAGAGAGGCAGAGGGAGAGATCCAGGGAGAGAGAGGCATAGAGAGAGAGGTGGGAGAGAAAGAGAGGAAGGGAGAGATAGAGAGAGAGGAGGGAGAGGGAGGAGACGAGGGGCCACTTGACATGAGCAGCACGTCCAACCTCCCTCTCCGCGGTGCCACTCTCTCGGGTGTCCTGGCTCCACTCTCTCTGAGGGTGTCCTGGTGACTGCTGACACCGCAGCCTGGCCCCCCCAACCACACGGGAGCGGCTGTAGCTAGCCTGTTAGCCCTCTGTTAGCCCTAGCCTCTATCCCACCCCCACCCTCTCTTTCCTTAGTGGTCTGCAGCAAAGGTGCGGGGGCTCAATGGGAGACACATGGCGGTTGGGGCAAAGGGCCTGACAGTCCCCTGTCTTAATCTAATCAAGGAGAGGGTGACTGGCCCGCTGAGTAGTGAGGTGGGGGTAGGTAGAGAAGGCCAGTCATGGGAGCTCAGGTTGGTGAAACTCTCATTCATCGCCCCTCAGCAGCCTAACAAGGGGAAAGTGAATCAGGCCCAAAACAGTGAGAAGGGGATGATGAGCAGGGGTGGGCTGGCTGACTGGAGAAATGAGCCCTTTACGTGGGGTCAGTGTTGTGGCTGAGGTGTGAACAAGCGATCCTGGTAATAGGCTAGAATGTAGCTCCCAGTGAAGGAAAAGAGAAAAGAGGCAGTTGGAAGTACTGTCAGAAAAGATAGCCGTCAGCTCTGGACAAAATGACTGTCCATTGAAATCCTTTTACACGAACCTAAAGGGAAAAATCATCTGACCGTGCAGTGGATCCTTCGCTCGATGGCCGAGGTTAGTTAGGCAGTCAGGAGTTCATTTATCATTGCAGTGCTTCAAAGGAACGCCACTCGCGAGAGAGAAAAGCATGCTTCACAACCACTACAACACTACAGACGACGACGGGGCTCGTCCACGGCAAGGAGTCCATCTGCTCTACTCATTGGAGGGGAAGGAAGAAGAGCCCATTCAACTACTACACACACACCTAAGGGTGCATCTCAACGGTCTGAAGCAGCTCCCTTCTCCTCTCTCCTCCGCTCCTTCGTATTAGCGACAAGTCTGGCGGGCTGATTAAATCGTGGTGCCTGCCATCACTTGCGCATGTCCTCGGTGTGAATGTGTCGAAAGGAGAAGGAGGAGTACAAAAGGAGGAGCCATTTCAGACTCATTTCGATGCGCCGGAAGCCCGGAACGCTCTGAGAGTCCACTGTAAAACAGGATGTCCTGTAATGGCGCAAACCGACGTGCCAAAACATTTGAACAAAGGACACCAGCTTGGCATGTTGTCAATGAGGGGAAGTGACACGGGCGGCCGTGGTCAGACTCTTCCTGGTTTACAGTGCAAGGCAGCGCTGATCTGCGCCTGGTGGCGAGCAGGGGGGAGGGGAGGCGAGGAACAGGGATCAAAGCACGCACAGGATCTAGTCAGTCGCAAGAGGTTAAGAGGTTTTACTGGGGGAGATTTTCCAACTCTGGCCGGAGAACGGGGGCGGAGGGATGGAGGGCTAGCGTGTGAGCGAGGGAGAGAGAGGAAGAGAAGGAGAGGGGGGAGAGACACAGGGAGATACAGGGAAAGACACACAGAGAGGGAGGGAAAAATGAACGGGAAGGTTAGGGAAGTAGTAGATGAGGATATCTTGTGTAGTTTCCTGGAAGATGGATTGGTGCCACTAAACCGGGGCAAAGCTCCTTTGCACAAATTAATTACAGCAGCTTGTCAAAATGGCTCAGTGTTCGTCACTCTTAGGTGACAACAGGGCTGGCCTGACACACATTACAGCCTTATAGCCTCACCAGTGTAATACCGAGTCTACTAAAAGCTGCACTGCTTTAAGGAGGGTCGTAAGACCTCCAAGAATGAAAAATCCGGAAGTCCGCTCTGCTCGGTCTTACAGAGAGAAATGGGTCTCATCCTCCACAGCCTGGTGGGTTTGGACCGTACAGAGACCAGGGCAAGGGCAGGACAGAGAGCATGGCAGGGGCAGGACAGAGAGCATGGCAGGGGCAGGACAGAGAGCATGGCAGGGGCAGGACAGAGAGCATGGCAGGGGCAGGACAGAGACCAGGGCAGGGGCAAAACAGAGACAGGGCAGGGGCAAGACAGAGACCAGGGCAGGGGCAGACAGAGCAGGGCAGGACAGAGAGCATGGCAGGGGCAGGACAGAGAGCATGGCAGGGGCAGGACAGAGAGCATGGCAGGGGCAGGACAGAGACCAGGGCAGGGGCAAGACAGAGACCAGGGCAGGACAGAGACCAGGGCAGGACAGAGAGCATGGCAGGGGCAGGACAGGCTGCTCTCTGGCTCCTCAATGGAGCCTCTGTTCTGCTCCTCCAGAGGCCACTCAACGTGGGCCCTGTTCTGGGGCCTCGAGGGGCTGCGTCAGCAGGGCTAATAGTGGAGGTTCATTAAGATGTGATCCCACTGCCGGAGTGGGGAGAGAGGCGAGGAGGGAGGAGAGGGAGAGCGAAGAGAGGGAGATGAGGGAGATGAGGGAGGAGAGGGTCTCTGACCCTTTGAAATATCAGTAGAGGACAGAGGGCCTTAAAAACGGGAAGGAGAAAGAGGAGGGAGGAGAAAAAAGGGAGGGAGAAAGAGGGAGCGAAGAAGAGGAGGGAGAAGTGGCTAACCCTGGTATGATTGCGAGGGTTAGCCACATGATTGGTCCTCCTAACAGGCAGACTGGAGGGAGTCCTCAAATAGATAAGAGAGAAGCGGCAACGGATACAGCAGCAGCAGCGACAAACTAGGGCCCACAGAAGGGAGGTCTGAACCAGCAGGCCCAGTGTCTATAGGAAGTAGAAGGGAAGTACTAGAGCTCTCTGTTGTACTGGAACCAAGTCCAACTGAGTCTGGGTCTAGGGAACAGCTGGGCGAGCCAGAGAGAGAGTGACAGTGAGAAACAAGAGGGAGAGAGGGATCCAGTTCAATTCAAAGCAAAGATCTACGCTGGGGGGGGTTGGGGGAAGGGAAGGCGGGGGGGGAGCTGCAGCATCTATGACAGAGGTAGAAAGGTGTAGAAAGTTGCTGGCATTTAGCTTCTTTTACAGTACCTTGGCAACGCTTGCGCTTGTGACATGTAGTTTTAGCACTCGTCTGATATCCGCTCCATTTGAACAGAAAGGGGAGGTAGAAAGGAGGCAGGTGGGAGAGAACTAACAACCAAGAGAAAGTGAGTCATGGTGAGCCTGCCACACACACACACACAATGACACCACCACCTCATCATGTAGGGCATTCATCAATTAGTGTTGTGGTCTAATCCACCGGTCTGTTAGCCAATCGCAACACTGCTTGATAAATGCCCCCAAAGACAGCTAGAGTAATTATAAGAGTAAATATTAATTATATTATTAAGGCCAATCTTTATTAGTTACTGTACTTCAACATGGTCTATACGTTTTGGGAAACAAAGTTACAATTGGTCGCTGTAATTAGTTTAATGTATGTTTAACATAACAGCGACCACTTGTAACACAGTTAACATACTTGGCTTTTGACCAGCCCACCAAAGGAGAGACTGCTAATGATTATGAGACACACACATTTTGATCAGTTAAAGATATACATCATGTCAAACACACAAAACGTACAGGAATCAAGACAAAAGGGGCACAACATGACATTAATAATGACATTCATGTATGCTATAGTGTATAGTAACAGTACAGGACCTCAGAGAACAGAACAGTATGACATAGGCCTAGCTTTCTCTCTGTCGGGCCCAAAATGGTTCCTCCTCCATGCAGTATAATTAAGTCATTGTGGTTGGACCAAGTCATTTTAGAGGAGGCCAGCAGTAATATACATTCCTGTACCAACCCGTCACAAAACCCTCCTATTCTCCTCTCAGTCTCTCCCTCAGCTTCCATTTTCAAATATATGAATAGAAGTTATAAATAGGGCTGATTGCTAGCTATCGACGGGGTAATCCCAGGCCACGACTGATACCACCACTAATGTCTGGGCTTAAAAGTGCAGGCTAAACTGAAAAAGCGAAAGGCTGTTTTAAAAAACACCACCGAGCTAAGTAGGATACAGAGAGAGAGAGAGCGTGCGAGAGAGACAGAGAGAGAGAGGAGAGAGAGAGAGGAGAGAGGAGAGAGAGCCTCGATCAGCAGAGACCTGCTGACTCCACCAGGGTTGTCAGGTTGGAGGAAGGGGGTCAGTGTGAGGCGGCATGCCCACTAGCAGGGCTCCAAGGTGGGGAGGAGGGCTACTGTACCTCTGACCCTCTGGAAGGACTGGAGGAGGCAGGATACCATGGATCACCACTGTCTCTCCTATGTGCCGTAATATTGCCATTTAGCACCATGCTAATGCAGATTGACAGCTGATAAACTCCCATCGGCTCTAATGATCTGTGGTTGAAGGCCTGAGCACAGGGTTCAATACTGTACATGCTGTTGGTTTAGGACAGCGAGAGTCAATATGGATACATATGAAAAGTGAAACTGTGCTCATAGACCTAGATAGCATGTAGTGTGTTTGTGTGTGTGTGTGGGGGGGGGGTCCATTAGTGTGGGTTCCCCTGCTGCAACAACAATGGTGTTCTGATTACACACCAGATTAGAGCTGGTCTGCTGGGAGGTCTGGATTATGGTTTTAGCAGGGCTGGAATACCATCAAATCCTCCATGGAGAGGTACGTGCGTACTGGTGTGCATGCATGTTGACTTATGAGCGGACAAAAATGTCAACGCATACCAAACCTTTGCCTTCCCCTGACAGGAGCATGACAGACGGGGACATTCCCTCGTCACGAGATGTCTGCATGCAAACCTCTTTACAGCTCTTTCACCTTCAAACATGAAAAACGGCGACATTCCCTTGACACGAGATGTCAACATGCAAATCTCTTTACAGTTATCTCACCTTGCAACACTTTGCTCACCTCACACGTACATATACACCCCTTCCACCCTCTCAACGAAACCAAACATTCTCACGTAAAATGCACTTTCATTTCTGCCCTATTCAGCGTGTAATCCCAGTTCAAAGGGGACGGAGCCTCATAGAGCTTGTGTGCGTGTGCGTGTGGACTAGATCTTGCCCTCCTGCGACAATGTTTGCCATCAAACAACGGCTCGGAAACAGACATTAGTACACTAACCCAACACACAACAAACAGACGTTGCAGTGGGAGCCCAGCTAAGACTGACTTCCTGTGTTAAGCGTCTCTCGTCACCACATCTACTGGCTCAGCAGGGAGAGTTCTCTGACCATTGAACTGTCAACATGTCTCTGTCAAACCTGGCAACCGCCGCACTACCAACAACGTGGCGAACAGTCAGACTCGCGCACACAGGCCTGCGGTGTGTCTACAAAATGCCAAATGTGTGTGTGTTCGAGTCAATAGTGGTCACTTGGGCCGTAGGAAAGAAGTGTGTGTGTGTGTGTGTGTGTGTGTGGGTAGAAGGGGAGGGAGGGAGAGGACATACTGCTGTAACAGTACAGGTTGTCCTGCCTGCATTCTGATCTCATGCTTGGATAGCAGCCTGTATGGCATCAGCTTTCTGCCTCATTTGCTTCTCGGCAGAAGGAAGAGGGGGGGAGGGAGAGGGAGAGGGAGAGGGAGAGGGAGAGGGAGAGGGAGAGGGAGAGGGAGAGGGAGAGGGAGAGAGGGAGAGGGAGAGGGAGAGGGAGAGGGAGGAGGGGAGAGGGAGAGGGAGAGGGAGGGAGAGGGAGAGGGAGAGGGAGAGGGAGGGGAGATAGGACAATGGTGGTGGAGGAGGTCTGAGGATGATACTAGTGCTCTGCGGAGAGACGAGGACGATAATAAACATCTCACCAATGACAGTGAGAAAAACATTCTCAATTAAAGAGGTATCTAGGGTGTCTTGTCCCGGTGTGCTATTATTAATCTGACAGACTAGGACAGGATCATTCTGGAACACTGTGTTGTGTTGAGGTGTTATGAACGCATGCACTTCTACGGAGGACAATGCAGTGAAGTGAAAGAGCGGAGAGGAACTCAGACGGTGCAACGATGCATGGATTTTTCCGAAGTGGACAAGACAAGGTCATGTGACGTGGCAGTTTATCTACACGTGAAATGTGTGTCTGGGCATGTGTGTATGTGTGTGTGTGAAGGAGAATGTCACAAAGCCCTTGTGTCGTATTTCAAACACCAATGACTATTTGAATATGACTCATGTGCCCTTTGTGTGTGTGTGTGTGTGTGTATGCGTGTGTGTATTTACGTGTGCGTAATCGTGCGTACGTGTGTGTGACTGTGTGCTTAGTTAGGGGGGAAGGAGTGACCTTCCTGAATTTCTGATCATCATGTGACTCCTCTGGCTGAGCCCAGGGCAGCTGGGAACAAACAGGAGGTTTGGTGACAGGACCAACCAGCCAGCCAAACCACCCAGGCCTGCCTGCATAGGCCTACTCCACCCTGGGCCTTGCTAGCCTGTCTGGTATCTGAGTGAGTGTGAGTGTGTATGTTCAGGTCAGAAGGGAACTGGCAAGGTCTCAGCCACAGACAAAAAGACTATCTTGAGGCTTGGATTTGAGCCAGATCATTGCCACACACATTTCTATCTCACCAAAATATACCCTCCAGGCATATTACTGAGAAGTCTCTCCTTCTATCACTCTCCCCCTCTCACACAGCAACAGCACCCTGTCTCTCCCTACCTGACACCTTGTGATTGAACCCGGCTCATATCTTTGCTGAACACATTTCCCAACGGAAGACATTTCTCACTCTCTGGAAATATCCTATCTGCCTTGAGACACCTTCCCTCGGCAACGCCTCCCATCTCCCCTTCCCTTCCGTAGAGCCACAAGCAGGCTATTACAGGGCCTAAATCACAACACGTCTCACCCAGACAGCACAAACCGGACATAAAGGATCCTCACCGGACTGGCGCAAAACGCAATCAACAATACCATTATATCACCTGCGTTCACCCTGCCTGATCTGGAGGGAAATCTTGGCTAATCATTATGGGTGGATGACTCTGCATATTTGTCACGGCACTGAACAGCCCTAAAGACTGGCCACAGAGTCCCTAACTTAGCCCGACAGGAGCTGTCTTCAGAGAGCGTAGACTCACAGCGAAGCTTTTCCACTGCATTATAGATGTCGTCTAGGAGGAGAGTCTGGCTGGAATACTGATGAGGTTAACGGTTATAGTAGCAGCTGGAGCTTTCTTCTACAGACAGAGAGAGAGAGGTCCTCTATTCAACACTGGTTCTAGGGAACTACGGCAGGGTGCAGGTTTGGGTTCCAGTCCAGGACGAAAAACAACTGAATCAAATCAATGGAGAGCTTAATGAGCTGAATGAGTCAGATGTGTAAATGCTGGGCTGGAATCCAAGTCTGCGAAACCACGCTGAGGAGCGGAGTCGCGTCGAGGTCTATGCTGCCGTTTAACCGCGTTAGCTCTCCAGGACCCAGGTGTTGAAGAGGAGTACCTTACAGTCTGGAGGTCCAGCTGTTCTGGCCAACGGGACTGTGATAGGCCTACGCCTCCCCGGTGTCTCACCGTCTTTGCTGTCCACGGTCTTGGCTACCACGTCCGACTCGAAGCTGTCCTGCATGTGTTGGCCGCGGAAAGAGGTCAGGTGCTCCAGCTCGATGAGGTCACTCTCGTCCTCCTCCAGCGGGAGCCAGGTGCCGTCGATGAACCACATGCCCCGCATGACGGGGATGCAGTCCTGCTCTGTGGAGGGAGGGAGGGAGGGAGAGACAAGTGAGAGGAGACAAGTGAGAGGAGCATCTGGAAAAGAGAGGGGGGGAGATGCTACCGAGCAGGGTGGGTGGGTTTCTTTTTCGAGAAGCTCGAATGGGTGGTCAACCCATTTACATTTATTCATTTAGCAGACGCCCTTATCAAGAGCGACTTAGAGTAAGTACAGAGACATTCCCCCCCGAGGCAAGTAGGGGGAAGTGCCTTGCCCGAGAACACAACGTCATTTGGCACAGCCGGGAATCGAACTGGCAACCTTCTGACTATAAGCCTGATTCCCTAACCTCTCAGCCACCTGACTCCCAACACGGGGAAGTGGGCCTCGGGATGGTTCCTTTGTGGATCCGCCAGGAAGTCTAATCCAACAGGAGATCTCTCTGAGACTTGAGTGGAGAGAGGCCAAGTTTAATCACACCATGACGATAAGATGAAATAATTCTCCAGTGACGAGCACTGGGCATTCGCAACCCTGAATTCTAATTGGTGTCAAGAATGCTTTGTAACCCTTTACTTTCCCTCATCAAACACAATTAAAAAAAAATCAAGGTTATGCAAGAACCTAGGTGGTCAGAGGAAGAGACAGTGTTCGACAACAGACTGACAGAACGCTAGCAGCGTTGTCACTGACAGTCTCCAACTGATGGCTGCAGTGAAAAACGAACTTGTGTCACTTGCAGCCTCAGATGAACTCTGCCTGTGTGCCTGACTGCGATGTGTCCACACAAAAAGAGAAATACTTGGCTTTGGTAATCAGGGGCTCTCTAGAAACTGGCAAGCTCCTTCACCTTTGTTTCATTCTATCTCGGGTGGATTTCTTGGAAACCTCCATGAAATAGGCCTACTTAGCACGCTACGGCAGAGCTTAAGAGAGGCACCACCAGGCTGGAAAGACTAGCTGGGACTGGCTGTTGTAAATGGGTCTATTTGAGAGGTGGAAGAGCAAGGGACGGAGAGATACTCACTAGCTTGTTAAACAGCCTAGCAACCAGGGTCGCTATTAGCTACAGTACAGCGGTGGAAGCATCTGTAATGACCCATTTGAAGGCCTACTTAGTATTTTCCCTGACAGTGCCTCCTAACCATGTAGGCCTCGGTTGTTAGCCTAAGTGAAAGGGTTGGTAATCTGTGTAGTAACTAGTCCATGTTGGGTGGTCATCCCAGCTGGGCTGCAGGAATTAGGACTGGATTATGAAAAACACAACATCTGGCATTGCCTGGCTGCCTGGTGGTATGGCAGGAAAATACCAGCAGAAAATACTCACAGACAACAGTGTGAAACTTATCGTGACATAGTCGTGACTCCTGAAGGGGAGAGGGTGTTTTTATACTTACGATTCCAGTAAACGGGAAAACATTCTCTTTCTTTGACATCCACCTCATACAGGCCCCCCCTGACACAGACAGCCTCTACGTTGATGATGATGTTGTCAAGGTCTCTTTCGTCTGTAGAGGTGGATCTTTCCAAAGACCCAGTTTCTCCATGCACACTGTTCGTTCTTGTCTCCACAGGAACCTGTCCACCTCTCTCAACTCCGTTCAAACCCCCGTTTGTCACCTCTACCCCACTGGTAGGCGTTTCCTCACCCCTCACCTCCGTGCCTGCAGTGCCCTGGCGTTTTATTCCAGGGTTCAGCTCGCAGAATTTACGGTACGCGACCTCGATTTTCAACGAGTCATGTCCAACGAACGACTTCCAAGTCTTTTTGTCCTCTTTGTAAAACCACCGCACCTCTTCGGGACCGAGTTCTGTGACAACCTCATACCGGTGTCTGGAACTGTTGGAGCGAGTCCGCTTTCTACTCTCAAACAGAGGGACGCCAATATCCCTGTCATTTACGGTGTAGTCCAGACCAGTGTCGAGGTAGGCTGCGGAAGAATTCTGGTTGTGACAACCGGGGAAGGCATTATCCAAGCCCAGCATCATACGGTCCTGAGAGCCGCGGAGTAGCGGCAGGTGTCTGTCCAGGCCCGCCTGAACAGAGTGCATCCCGGTCTGCATTGTTTCGCCCATGGGTTGCTCGTAACAGCACACAAACACATCATTTCCCAAGTCCCACTCCTGATTGTTATTGCTGACAGCTGATGAGCCTTTGTTATTACTATTAGGGCTCTGGGTAGAGCTTAGAAAAGATGCCTTGTTTCTATAACTGTTCATAACTATTAAGCAACCAACTAGCTAGGAAACCACCAGTCGGTGTTTCAAACCAATACAACGTTACGCAGTACGCAGCAAAACAAGTTGTCATAGGTTTTATGAATATTGGCTAATAGTTTAGCAAGCAAGCTAGCTAGCTACATTGACACGATAAGCTGCAAGACACAGTTGACTAGCAAGCTAACTAGTTAGTGCTAGCTTAAAGCTAGCTAAGTAGTAGAATCGAAGCAGCAAGGACACAAGCTCGTACAGTCCCTTCCCTCTACTGTCCGCTTGCTTTAACTGTAGTACTAAGAAACATTCTTGCTGAGACCAATCATAGATCGTCTGGTGGTGTTAAATCCACCATGAACAGTATTCTCTCCTTACTGTCACATTGGATTGAATTTCAAATTGTTTCGTCTCCCTGTGAACCACGGCGGCTTGCATGATGAATCAAGTGCGTGACTGGCGAACTACCCTACCTCTTCCGTGACAGCTGAAGGGTTGCCTGGTTTGGAAGTATTCCTCTACCGAGGTGTCATATCATTGTTTTTATATAATTCTTCTCGTGCCAAACCCATTTTTCTACCTACACACCATTGATATTCACTGTCCTTGAATATATAACGCAAATACGTAGTTGGTATTGGTGTGTATCGAGTGACTGAATCTCCCGTTTTGTGTACCATTAACTTTCTGCCTGGCAACTCTAGACTGCTAAAGGGGAGATCACAAGATTTGGAATGTGAACGCGCACGTAGAAGTTGCGCGAATATTAAAGCGATGCAGTGGTGTCACTAGTGATGAAGTACAAAATGTAACTTTGACAAGAAATGTATATAACTTTTTCAGTCTATATCGGCTTCTGTCCAAATTCCGTCCCAACGACTCATGTGAGTTGGGGATTTTTAGCTAGTAGCCTTTGCATAGTAGTGTCAAACAATATCCACTAGATGGAGGCAAATTCTTACTTTCAACCAGAGAAAAACAATATGACGATTGAGACGAATTTACGTTAAATTTACTGGCAAATATGGTGTCCTACTCGATGACCACTAGAGAGTAGCATTTGTTAGAAAGCTAGAGAAAGAGCAACACATTTCTGACGAGAAATACGTAAATACAAGGTTTGTAACGCAATCTACTCTTGGAACCAATATAATCCTCCTTACATAATAATACAATGTGTTTACTTAACTCTCAGTTCATCCCACATGTTTGTAGTAGCCTACTATGAACATTCAATCTCTCCATGTACAATTTTTAAAATGTTTTTTTCATTTGAGCATCCAGACCTCAGTGTTGGTGCATCTGTGTGAGTGTGTGCAAGCTGTTGCACGTGTGTGTATGTGTGCATTACTAGGGTGTGTGCACAATGTGTATTTCCTGCAGTTCTACTCGTGTGTGTACTTAGGGTTCAGGTGATCGTCCATGAGGCGGTGGTGTGCTTGGCTCTCCCAGAGAGGTTAGGAGAGAGAGGGAGGCTGCTGAGAGGCAGCTGTATTTGGAATAAACACACATTACCCACTGTGTTTTCATTTACTGCAGTGGGAATCAAACTCTAAACACATCCCGCCCCTCTACACTCAAACACGCCAGTGTTTGGCCAAGCCACCAGCCCAACAGTTGCACAACGACGGCTAAAGAAGGATGACCCGAGGCATCCTCCGACACGCACGCATAACACACTCGCCTACCTACGATCGTCACCTCGCGGTCGATCGTTTTCCAATGACATACTTATTTAGGACGGCGGTGTTTTCTCTACGGGGGGGGTGGAGGACGGCTTAGGATGAAGCTGTCAGGAGGCAGGGGACTCGCAGGCCATTTCTCCACACTGACAGCATGTGGACGTTTGCTGCACTACAATCTGCTTTCAAGAAAGTGATGGTGAGCTACAACAACAGCCAAGCCAACTCATGAACAGTTCTCGTATCCTCTCTGGAGAATTACAACTGTAGATCTGTGTGCACAGATAATCCACGTTGATGTAACCGTAAACCGAGTCTTACACTGATGACAAAATTGCTGTAGAGATCTGCTCTAGATCTTTCTGTCTCACAGAGAGACTTCCATTTAGGGAGGACATGTGGCTTTTATATAAGAATTAGTCAAATTCCTCATTCCTGGAAGAGACAAACTGAAACAGGTTTCAGTTCATGTTCATTGCTCGCACTCGCGACCACTGAAGAGGAGGGAGCAGAGAGGAGCGAAAGAGAGAGAGCGACGGAGCGAGGGAGACAGAGAGCGAGGAAAAACGAGAGAGACGGGCAGCGGGAGACAGAGAAAGCGGACAACCATCGAGCAGAAGGAGAGAGGCGAAACGAGACAGAGGAAAACAGAGCGACGAAGGAGAGAGCAGAGCCAAGAGGCAAAACACGAGCGAGACGGAGAGCGGAGAGAGAAAGAGGAAAACGGAAGATGGAGGGCGAACGACGCTAGCAAACCATAGAGCTCGAGCTAGCTCTCCGCCAGTCCACTCGCCACTTCTAATCTCTCGCTTCTCCCGCTCCACACCCCTCTCTCCTCCTTCTCTCTTTCTCCCTCTCCCTCTTCAACCCTCTCTCTCATTCTCTCTGCGATTTTGCAACCACCAGGCTCACCACCTGGATGAGTGGATGACGAACAAACTGCACATTTTCTTTCCAGTAACTGAACTAATAGATATTTATAACCAGCTGGTCAATCCTTACCCCCCCCCCACACCCCCGCCCCCCAGCCCGCCCCCCCAAACCCCCTCCACCCCACGCAGCGGCTGGGAGAGCTCTCTTTCAAGAACAGTTGTGACACTCCTGGCTTTGTTCTTAAACAAAGAGAACTGGCCCTCATCTGCCCGTAATTGGGCCGGCTCTTGGAATGCGCTTGATGTCTCCGCGTGGCCCACTGTCACTCACAACACACAGGCAAGGGCCGCTAGGACAGGAAGATGGATGAGCGGTGGAAATCCCTCTATCTATCTACGACTTCGCTCCACTCTCTATCTGTTTTCTCCCTTTCCCTCCCTTTTTCTCTCTTTGTCAATCCGTGCTTCTCGACGCGGTGGTGGAGTACCCCTCTGCGCTCAGTGGAAATGGAACAATCTGCCATCTTGCTTTTAGCCTGGGTATTTGGCCTTGACGGGCTGTACCACCAACACTATAGAAGTGGGGGTGGTCGTACGCATTGGTACAGCCTTACATGTCAGTGATCGTTACTGGGCTGACGTTGACCGTGAGCAGACTACTCAGAGAAGACTGTGCAGAGGGTGTGTGCTGCATCATTATCGGAAAGGAAGTAATTTAAAGAGTTTAAAAACTTCTTGCTAATGGTTTTGCTGAGTAGCAAAAGGAAAGCCTGAATTGAATAGAGGTTAGGAAATGCCAGCACTCCTAATTGGTTTTATCATAAGTAAATAATCTCACCATTGCTGAGTGTGCAAACTCTGTGGGCTGAAGCCACAGCTTCTGAGATGAAGCACTGATGAAGAGTGGTGTGTGTGTGTGTGTATCCAGGCTTTTTACTAAGCACCCACATTCCAAACCCCTTCATTTGGTCATGACTCATTTACACTCGCGTCCTTCACCTTTCACCCCTAAACTCCACTCTATGTCACACAGCCCCAGCTCCAGCCAGCTTGCCTGGATAAGTAAATAGATGATGTAACGTGTCTTTCTTCTCCAGCCCCCCCCCATCCCATCCCACCCTCCACCACATTCAGAGCCACTGCAGTGAGACGGGTGTGGAGAGTAGAGGGAGGGGGGGTGAAGACAGTGAGAGCTATGGAGTGGGGGATGAGGGTTGATGAGCGTAGTTGTGTACATGCTGTGTTTGGGTGTGTTGGGACGGGGGGTATAAACAAGGTATAGGCTGGGCAGACGTGATAGAGAGGAGGGGTTGGGAGGGGCCCAGAGCACCGCTCATGCAGAAGCTCTCTAGTCGGTCTGGACCAGCTCCTGTGTTCTCTGTAACGGCCCAGGCCAACTCAGGGCAACCCAGGCCAAGCGGCTCCACTCCCCCTTGGCCTCCCCCCTGCTCGTCTGGGCCCCAGGTGCCAGGTGGGTGATTGGGGCTGTAGACTGTAGCAGGCAGCAGCCGCTGGCTGGCCCTGGCCCTAACGACCTCCTCCAGGGCTGCCAGCTCTATTGTGATGCAGCCCGCCCCCCCCCGCGCCAATTCACAGGTCTGATATGCCTCCATGCCGGAGCCTCGGCTGGGCCTGGCCTGGCTGCTAGGGTGTGTGTATGTGTGTGTATGGTCATCCGGGTGTTTGTTAGGCGTTTATGAGTGTGTAGACGCTTAAATGAGGTGCAGCGGACACTGGCTCCGTGAGTCACTGAAATGCGCGTGTCGCACGCAAAAAAAAGAAAACAGACGGGCCAACGCCGCGAACAGAGGCAGTGCACAAACAGTAAGGTCATGTTTCTGTCGTAGAACTCCTTTACAAATAACCCCCCCCTCCCTCCCTCCACCAGCACAAAAGGACCCACCACACCTTTATGTAAGCACGACGAGCCGGCCCCGCCACCTGGTTTGAGTCTCGGCCGGGCCCTTGGCTCTAGAAGGAGAATAACACGGTGTGAGAGAGGATACGCATGGCCAGGAGGACATCAGCGGTGCGTGAAACCCCAGGAGGGAGCGTGGTCGCTCGCTAACTGTACATGTAAGTTTTGATGTGCGTTATACAGCATGTCAAATAGACCGGGCGGCCACCCCTTAAAACGTCAGGCAGGCGAAGAGCGAGTATGTGTCCCGAACGCCGCGAGAATTCCATTTTAAGAGACAAGAATGAGGTGAGGCGCACGGAAAAAGGTCAGGAGAAAATTGGACGGCACAGAAAATTACAAACTGTGTAAATGATTACCTGCGGGTGACGTTGAACATTTTGGGTTTCGGGGCCGTCGGTTTTGGCATTAGTCACTTTCACCTCATGTAAAAGTAAACGTGCCGCTAAAAACAGACAGTGCTGGAGAGGAAAGTGCCAGGATGATTAATGAAGTGTGTCTTTCCTCTCTTTCACACCATCCCTTTCTTTTTTTCTGTTTGTGTGCATGTGTGTGCGTGTGCGTGTGTGTGAGAGAGTGTGTGTGTGTGTGACGGGAGGGGAATGTTAGCCTAACAAAGCTCCATCCACATCAAACACACACCCTGCTGGTGTTATCCTGTTTAGACCAACACCCTCACACACTCGTTCTCTTCATGTACGCTCCTGCCCTGTGACAATCAAGACCCTCCATCAGGTCACACACTGTCCCCCACCACCTCCTCCCACGACTCAAAAGGTCCCACCCTTTCAACGGGAGTCGGTTGCATAACTTCAGTAGTGTAGTTTGACCTTTTTAGGTAAGGGTACATGTTGACCCCAGCCTCTGTTCCAGCCTGAGCTCCAGCCCCCACCCCAGCCACGGCCCCAGCCCCCACACCAGCCTCAGCCCTTGCCCCAGCTTCAGCCCTAGCGCCAACCTCACGATCAACTCCAGGCCAAGCCTTGGCCTCGGCCTCAACCCCAACCCCTTACTTCCCCGTCCCCAGTAGGGGTTCATAGCAGAGTGTGGATGAGGTGTAATAGATTCTCCATGAGTAGCTTCTTTCCTTCAGATCTGCCTGTCATTTACAAGGTGAAAGTTCTGCCCCGCGGACCTCTGCGGCCTAGCGTGGAGACCTGCATGTGTCGGAGCGGCTCGTTGTGTTTTCAAAGCTGTTTCATACTGTCAGGGTTGACTTATCTGAGCAGTGGAGAGTTTCCCAGGGAGAGACCTATCCACAGTCAGCTTTGGAATGTTTTTCCAGAATGTCCAGGGGACTCCCAAACGGGGCCTCGACCAGACCTGCTGGGGAGCTTCAACCACGGCATCCTCAGGTCTGTTCTCACCAGACAGGGCTGGGCCTTGACTCGTTGCCGTACAGTCCTTTCGCAACCTTTTGTCCCTTCTGGTTGCACCAAGTTTTCGGCCATGTTGGCTCCGGCCCAGCCTGCTGTGTTTGCGGGAGGCAGCTGGTCTGTGCTCTGCATGATTGAAACAGTAAGGAGTGAACGCTGGCAGGATCAAGTCGCCCCTAGCTGCCCCCCCCTGCCCCCCCCCCTAAAATCCCTCCCACCCCTGTGTCTGGACCCAGATCTGGTAGTCAGAACCATCTGCAAGCCCCCTTCTCTCTCCCTCTCTCCTTTCTTTCCCCCTTTCCCCTTCGGAGAGGAGAGATGGGACCACAAGTCCCCTCAGAGGCGCAGTCCTCCCTGGCCGTAATGGATGACAGATGTGAAAGAGAGAGAGAGAGAGTGTGAGAGAGAGAGAGAGAGAGAGAGAGAGATGGAAAGAGAGAGAGGAGGCCGTAGCGTGAGTGTGTTTCATGTTAGCTCTCAGCATGATGAGCAAGTAAGCAGCTGGAGACGAACAGGAACCGCCCCTCCGGACCCCTCTCCACACCGCCATCTTTTATCCTCTCCTCCATCCTGGCCAGTAATGCAGTCCTTTGCTCGGGTAATATATTGGTCTTAATAAAGCACAAACAAAAGGCAAACATGCTGTGATGGGAGAAGAAGGAGGGGGTGGAGGAGGGGAGAGGTATTCCAGTATCCTGTTGAATCAGTGGAAAGAGAGCCTCTTTAGGTCTTCTCACAGTAAATCTTATGGCGGTCGGATGGCTATGCTCTGCGGTACCATTTCCCTCAGTTGATTGCAAAGGAGTTGAAAGGGTACTGTTCTGGAAGTGCACAAGGTCCACGCAGGACGAGCTCAACCTGTAGCCACACTACATGGAAACGCTTCAGTCGCTCTGTCATAAAACACCAAAGGAATTCACTCATCGTCTGAAGCAGGAACAGAGAGACGGATCTCTTTAGTAGCGTTTATTTGCGAGCACAACTCAGTTCCTTATTGCTTAATGGAAATTCAAGTTCCCCCAAGACTCGCTTGATGTGAACAACATATCTTTTAACCGCAAGCCTTAAACACTGGACATCACGTTTCTCCTACTTAGTCATGTTTTATACGCGTCCCCAGGAGGATTCTCTCAGCAGCGCCGGGCCCGGGAGAGGAGCGGGGACGAGGATCGTGTTGAGTTATTAAACATCATGAGT
The DNA here is from genome assembly GCA_903064625.1 of Mallotus villosus. Lineage (NCBI taxonomy): Eukaryota > Metazoa > Chordata > Actinopteri > Osmeriformes > Salangidae > Mallotus > Mallotus villosus. Next base: position 104,117 of record CAEFZP010004495.1, on the reverse strand, counting down.
GATTAATATAGCATGACGTCGTGTGTTAACCACTTTTACGAGGTGACGGGAAGAAAGAAAATCACTGCAGGTGTTTTCGGCAGGTCTGAATCAGTCTACCAGATGATTCAAAATGGCCGCCCCGTACTCGGTGACACAGCACACGGTTCTCGGAGCTGCACCGCTGCTCGAGGGAAGGTGAGGGGTGGGGGTGGGGGGCGGGGAGGAGGGAGAGACAGACTGACAGACTGACAGACAGCGTGCGAGATGTGCGTTATTGTGTGCGCGTGCGTGTGTGAACGTGTGCACGTGTGAGGACGCAAGTGTGTCGGTTCTGTGAGGGCGGGGGGCAGGCTGGTCTGTGAGGGCGGGGGGCAGGCTGTTCTGTGAGGGCGGGGGGCAGGCTAGTCTGATAGGTTGTTGGCAGGCCCTCTAAACCGAGGCTTGATGAGGGGCGGAATGATAGTTAGGGAATTTTGAGCAGGCAGCCCGTTGGTAGGCCTCACTCTGCTGGGCAGAACAGGGGTGGGGGGCCTCATTATATCTCTCTCCATGTCGGGCCCTTAAGTCCATCTCCTCAGCGCCTGTTCTGTTTGTTTAGAGAGCGAGAGCCTTTTAAGCTACGTTTGGCCTAATGAGCCCATTATCTGCCAATGATCCACAAAGAGGCCCTCCTCTCCCTCTTTCACTCTCCCTCTCTCCTCCCACCTCTCTGGGTCTCTCGCCCTCTCTGTCCCCCATTCTCTCTCGGTCTTTCCCCTCTCCCTGCCTCTCTCTCATTCTCTCACACTCTTACCCTCCCTCTCTTACCACTCTTTCTATCTTTCTCTCCCTCCCCAGTTCATGTTCTCTTCTCTACCCTCTCTCATCCCTCTCCATCTCTCTATCTCTCTCTCATCTCTCTTTCTCTTTCCTCTCCGTCTCCCTCCATACTGTGCTCAGTTCTCTCCCTCGGGGACGGCAGTGTAACCTCTCTCCTTTGAACACAGACACCCCCACCCCCCGCGGCCCCCTCCCGGCCCCCTCCCTCCCAGCTCTCTTTTCCAAGGCCGTACAATTTTATGTTGTTGTTGGGAACCAGCGCTGGTCTGGTTTTAACTGTCTGACACCTGCAGATATTGTACCCCCCTCCCCATGCTCCCCCTTTAACAGCTGACAATGTTACTTGTGAGTTACCAGTGGAGACGGGAGGGGGGGGTGGCGGGGTGGGGGGGGCATGTACAGTACACACCTGAGGCAGCTGGTGCTCAGAAGCCCATTAGGGACCAGGACACCTGGGAGGGTGTGGGTGTGGGCATGCGTTGCATAGACACTGGGGGGGGGGTGTAGGTTTCTTGAATGTACCTCCTGATTGTCGGTCTTTCTCTGCTTCTAACAGATATTACTTCTAAGATGTGTGTGTGTGTCAGGCCATATGTAAGCCAAAACACTTCGCCCATCTGTACACGCCCCATCCCCCATCCCACCTCTATACCCCACCCCTTCCCCACCCCTTCCCCACCAGTAGCCACAGGAAGCATCTGTTGATCAACCTCGACCCCACCCCCCTTCACACACACACACACACGCACACACACACACATACATACACTCCTCTCGCCCCCCCTCCCTGTTCTGGGCCTGGTCGACCCGTTAACGCTGAAGACTTAATTACGGTGATCTGGTAATAGCGGAGAAAATGGCAGGAATGCTGTCCACATGGCCGCGCTCACAGCGGGATTAGCCGCGCGAGCTCCTGCACTCTCCAACCTCCACAGCTCCTCCTCACAGCCCCTCCCAGCTGCACCGCCTCACACCGGGGAAGAGAGGGAGAGTGGATGAGAGGGAGAGGGATAGGGATAGGATAGGCAGAGAGTGGATAGAGTGTAGACGCGATGAGAGATCGAGATACGCTAGAGAGACGAGCTCATCTATGCTCTCTCTCGTCGCGCTCATCGCTCTGAGTATCGCGTGCTCTAGCTCATCGCGTCTCTTGTCGCTCTCTCCTCTCTCTTTCTCTCTCGCTCTCTCTCTCGTTCTCTCTTTCTCTCTTTCTCTCTTCTCTCTCTTGTCTTTCTCTCTCTCGCTCTCTCTTTCGCTCTCTCTCTCTCTCTCGCTCTCTCTCTGCTCGTCTCTCTCTTTCGTGTGCTCGTATCTTACTGTTGACGCACAACCCCATAACGAGAGAAAGACAACTAGCAAAGAATCTGTTTGGTTTGCTGGATCTTAATATTCGTCATTTACACGAATGGGGGCTTGAGAGTCGAGAGGCTTTACACACGCATCCAGACCACACACGCCTTAGCACACACACACTCACACAGCTCCTGTAGGTCCCATTGATCTGTTGGAACAAACCCCCATTATGGGCAATTATGTTATTCACCAGCAGTGGCAAATCCATCTCTGCTCTTTCATTATGAGCTAATAAAAGGAGTTAGGAAAAGCTGCTAAGCTTAATCACAATGTATCCGGGTTTTGCCTGAGTGTTAGATTGGAATCGGAAATCTTTGTTTCCGTCCAGTCCACGCTCACAATGCCCGCATATTAATTCACTTCCCTTGTAAAGAATGAAAAAAAAACGTGTTTAAGCTACATGAAAGGATGTGTTGGAAGGGATCTGTCTTTTCCGTGTGTGGGCATGACTGGCTCATGTGTGGGCATGACTGAGGCTTGACCGCCCCCCCCTCCCCCTGAGCCGTTTCCATGCCGATGGTGAACCTGTTGCACGGCTCACACGGCAGACGCCTCAGGCTCCAGTCGGACCACGGGGTCGCCCTGAACATGTGACCGGAGAGCCCGCAGAACGGCGGCGGCGGCGGAGACGAGTTCGAACGACACGACAGAGAACACCCTCCCCTGTGGACGAAGGCCCCCTCTCCTCTGCCGTGTGCTCTCTCCACCCCACACAACCCCGTCACCCGCCACCCCCCCCCCTCCTGCTGGGAAGAGAAGGGGGAAAAAAAGTCTCCCAAAACCTGTCTCTCTCCACTTCTCCACCCGTGCGGGAAAAAGCCCATTACTGTGTTCATCTTTTCAACGTTTGACAGGTGGAAGTAGAACTTTGGAGTTTACGTTTTAATTATAAAGAATTCCAGATGTGGAGAGGGGCTCATAAATTAGAAGCAGAGCTACTCAAATGTCTTTTTTCAAAGGCAACCAAACTGGTCAGCATCTGCTTCTCATTGTGGCCAATGTTATTAAGGGTCCTGACTACAGAAAGGCCCAAGTCCCCAGTCTGGCCCCACAATAATTGACACTATTAAATGTGCCTAAACAGATTTAGAGCGTCCAGAAACGTTACATTTGTCTTGGAGAATGACTCTAAAAATCTATTTCGGAGCGAGGGGGAACCGAGGAAGGAGGACTGGGACTTGTCTGGTGCGTAGTGGAAGAAGAACGAGGGTGAAGAGAGGTGGGAATGTTGAACGGGCACAAACACAAACAAGTTTGGCAGGTATGCGTGTGGGGTGGGATGCGGAAGTAAACAGAGAAAAAAGAGAGGAGGGGAGCGGAAAGGAAAGAAGAGAAGAGGTCTGAATTTTCCAAAGCAAGTCACGAGAGAGCCAGTCGTCCAGCGTGCTTCAGAGTAGCTTTACTCTGCTTAGTGTTTGGGGTCAGAGACAATCTAACAAGGCATGAATGTGATACTGCTGTTGCCGTAGCTCAGGACGACTGTGGCCGAGGCAGCACACCCCACCACCCCCCTCAGCCCCCTCTTGCCCCTCCTGTACAGAATCAGGGGCCGAGACAGAAGGGAGGTCCTGGACGCTGATTGGATGTTACGGTTCTGTTTGTAGTCTGCTGGTGCGGCCCAGTGGGTGGGGGGGGCTTAGGGGTCAGGGGGTCACGTCAGAGCCGGAGTGAGGGTGCGATGTCTCTCCTCGGTGTGGGATGTTAGAGAAGCGAGGATGAAAAAGAGGAAGAAAAAAAGCGTCAACACCCCCCCCCTCCCCTCTCACCCCCTCCCATGACCCCCCTCCCATCTCACCCCCCTCCATCACACCCCACCCCCGTCCTCCTCTCCATCACCCCCCCTCCATCACCCCCCACCCCTGTCCTCCTCTCCAAAAGCGGAGGCATATCGGCAGGAGTAAAGTGGGGCAGGAACTCTCCGGGGAGTGATTGAAAGGGTGAGAAGTTAATTTGGCAGCTTTTCCTCCTCGCTTTGCTAATGTTTCCTCTCAGGACTAAACACCCCCCGACACCCCCGGCACCTCCTCCCTCACACCACCTCACCTCACCTTTCCACCTCTAGACACCCAGCCCCCCCCTAGTCCCCCTCCATCCTTCCCTTTACTTTCCCTCCTCCTGTCCAACTGCAAATGTCCAAATGTCCAGTTTGCAACTCCTTGCAACCCCCCCCTCCACATCTTCCCCTCCAAAAAAACCCACCCTCTGTGGCAGCGGTGCACGTTGACCCGAAACGAAAACCTTTTCTCCCCAGGAAACTTCCTGCTCTGAAACACTTTGGCTCAAGTGTGTTTCCTCGTGGGACGTGGAGGGGAGGAGGGGAGGGGGGTAGGGGGCGGTGGAGGGGAGGGGGCGGTTGTGGGGAAGGGGAAAGACAGGGGGCCAGGAGGTGATGGTGGTGTGGTACTTGAGCTAAATGGAGACCATGTTGTTGTATCCTCACAACCTGTCAATCAGATGCCCCGGTGATCTGGAGGTGGGCTCTGCATCTGCTCAGGAGAGGACGAGGGGTCACATGGGGAAGGGGGGGGGGCATGATTGAGGATATGTGCAATGTGTGTTCGTGTGCATGTGTGTGTGTGTCTGTGTGAGTGTGAGTGAACCACCTTGTGGTGTCCTTGCACTTTTTCACTCATCGCATGCAGGATTGTTACCATCAACAGCAACACTGTCCTGAATCAACACAGGCCAGGGAGGGAAAGAAAGAAAGAGAGAGAGAGAGAGAGAGAGAGAGAGAGAGAGAGAGCTAGAGAGATAGAGATCATAACATAATAGAAAGAGCAGAGAACTCTATATGATCTAGATCTATAGAGCGATCAATAAACCGAAAGACGAAATAAGACGAGATAGAGAGCGAGATAGAGACTAACAGACAGAGAGAAAGAGAACAACGTAAGTAGCCTGGCACATCTCTCCATGGCTGGCTTTGCCCGCACACAGCCGCATATGGACCTGATTAGTTTCACCACAGGCTAAACAACAACCAAACAACAATAACAACAACCAACAATCGATTCTACCACACATTCCCTAGGAAGAACTTAGAACAAACAGGAGGGCAATTAAGGGCAGTAGTACTCAATGGGCCACATTACATATAAATCTTATGGCTTCTAATTGTCTTAATGAATGTTCTCAGCCTCTAAGAACACCAGAGGGAACACGCTCTACTCTTCTTTAATCACCTATCCTCTCCTCTGGAAGCATCCGGAACACTCTATTCAGGATGAACTGGAGTCATGCAGAACAACACGACGTGGGGTATGGGGCCGGAGCAGGGTGGTGGTTGACGGGGCCTGTAGCCCGAGCAGGGTGGAGGTTGACGGGGCCTGTAGCCCGAGCAGGGTGGAGGTTGACAGAGCCTGTAGCTGGAGCAGGGTGGAGGTTGACGGGGCCTGTAGCCCGAGCAGGGTGGAGGTTGACGGGGCCTGTAGCCCGAGCAGGGTGGAGGTTGACGGGGCCTGTAGCTGGAGCAGGGTGGAGGTTGACGGGGCCTGTAGCCCGAGCAGGGTGGAGGTTGACGGGGCCTGTAGCTGGAGCAGGGTGGAGGTTGACGGGGCCTGTAGCCCGAGCAGGGTGGAGGTTGACGGGGCCTGTAGCCCGAGCAGGGTGGAGGTTGACGGGGCCTGTAGCCCGAGCAGGGTGGAGGTTGACGGGGCCTGTAGCCCGAGCAGGGTGGAGGTTGACAGGGCCTGTAGCCCGAGCAGGGTGGAGGTTGACGGGGCCTGTAGCCCGAGCAGGGTGGAGGTTGACGGGGCCTGTAGCCCGAGCAGGGTGGAGTGCTCCTGGGCTGCTGGGCAGCAGCAGAGCTGATGTCACCCTCTCTGGAACTCAGAAACGAGCCTGGCCGCGTGGACCTCTAATCAAACATAGTTGTTGGCTGAGACCACGCTCTCATGCGCACTTATGATCTCACACAAACACACACACACACACACACATGCACGCACTCACAGTCCCCACCACACACACACACACACACACACATGACCTCACATACCGTATGGTACATACAGACACATGCATAGGTTTTCTACACACACACATAAACCGATACTATGCGCACACATGCTGCATGACCTCACACACACACACACACACACATGCTGTATGACCTCACACACACACACACACACACACACACACACACAGGCTCGGGGCAGCTTCCCGTAAGCCGTGTCCCATCCGTGCCCAGACGTGCCACTGGGGTCCCCATCGCGTGAGCCCACCCCTCTCACGTCCCCCTCGGCATTCCCAGACGATCTCCACCCCGAGACCTTCTCCGTCCCACAGCCGTCCCTCTCTGATGTCATGTGATGTGTCATGTGATGTGACAGGGAGCCGAGAGGAGAGGGTCCTCTTATCGTCCTCGGTCCCTTCCGTCTCTTGCATGTTTTTGTTTTTTTCTCGGCCTCTGTCACATACTCTTGTCATGTATATGAGGGGCTTGATTTATCGGACCCGTA
>CAEFZP010004495.1:0-92500 GCA_903064625.1 Mallotus villosus | reverse complement strand
TGTCGTGGGATGGGTTAAGAATAGAAGGACGGAGTGTACCATGTTGACCTAACCACCTGTTGAGCGAAGAAGTTGTTGCAAAGTTGTTTTCGCTCTTTTTTCCCCCTCATATTTTGTTTTCGTTCTTAGACCGAGAGAAAAACACTCCAACGTATTTAGGAGTTGCCATTTTATGGCCAAAAGTTAAAAACCACACACACCAAAAACACAAAACACACCCTAAACTCGTGTTTCTCCGCTCCTCTTCCTCGAATGTTCTGAAAGGAGAACAGAATTTCTCTCGGATTGCCAAACCTCCCTCTTCTGCAGGTGTGGTGAGACCAAAAAGAACAAACGTGGTTTGAGTTTGCCCTTCCCGCCTCCCCCTTCGCCAAAACGCTCAACTGGAGCCCACGCTCCTCTGCACCCCTCTTTCGCTCACTCTCTTCCAGGTCTCGCTAACAACCGTAGCCAACTGACTTCTCTCCATCCTCTAGCCTCACTCGGTCTAACATTTACACTGACATTTATTCATTTAGCAGATGCTTTTATCCAAAGCGACTTCCAAGAGAGAGCTTTACAAAAGTGCAAGGTCACTGATCATAACAACGAGATAGCCCCGAAACATTGCGAGTAGCCAAACATGAAGCATACGTTGTGAAAATCAAATAAGTGCCAATGGGAAGAACCATAAGAGCATGTAGTTAAACAAGTTACAAATGATGAAACATGAACCTCAAAAGTGCAAGAGTGCAAGAGTGTACCTGTGTTTCTGTGTAGAAAGCAACAATAATATAATATAATTCACAGCGAGTACAAGAAGTTAAATCAGTTACAACTAACTAACAAGAGCAACAAGTCCCTCAGTAAGAGTCATTGTGTTCCTGGAGGAAGCTAACATCAGGTCCAGCAAATCATTCCTAAGTACCGTTGTACCCCCGGAACAAGTGCAGCAAAGTCTTAAGGCACTAAGGGGCTGAGACCGTCTCTGGCCCAATGGCACGGCAGACTGGTGCCCTTGCAGATGTCACTCCAAGAGAAAAAGTCACTCATTTAACTGCGAGCTGTTATTCAAAGAGACTTATCTCAGATACTGACTTAAACTACGCGGGGTTGGCTGAGTATTGGTAAGTGGGTGTGACCATTGGTACACAGGGTGATGTTGGTGATTATTACTTTGCCATGTATTGACTTGGTTTGCAGGTAGCGATGATCGCCAGCAGGCTGTAGCTCGTGTCTGCGTCAGCAGAACAGAACCTGTGGCGCCCTATCTGGACCAGCATTCCACAAGACGTGAGTTACGAGGAGCGCAAGTTGGAATCAGATGAGCAGTCAGATTGCCCAGCAGCCATCCCTGACCTGTGTTTGGGTGGAACAGTCAGAACTAGTCAGAACTACAATCATATTGTATCATGGGATCTCCTTCTTCTCAGAACGTTTTCAGTGCATCAGTTTCAGTGTTGAGGAAAAGCAGACTTGGTTAAACACAGCGGACATGTTGTTTGGGCTTTTAAACCTGTTTTGGGGTTTGGTTCAAAGCCGTAGGATTATGGCAGATCTGAAACGTTTTATTGTTGCCCTGGGGCATCTCTGTGTTTATGTAGTGTGTGTGTTTGTGTCCATTGTTGAATTATGAAGTTGGAGACTGTTATGTGTACTGTATGCATTGTGTATGGACGTGTACCTGTGTGTGTGTGTGTGTGTGTTGGTTTACACTCCTCTGCTTGTGTGTTCCCATGCGAGCGTGCTCTTCAGTGTGTGTTTGTGTGTGTGAGTATGGTGGGGGGGGCCCGGCCGAGGGCCACAGGGGCTGGAATGCGGGGCCTGCACTGGGGGCCTCCATGGCGCTAATGGATTAACAGCCCGACTTGGCATGCTAATGGAGATTGTCTGTGATGTAATGAGCTTTTAATTAGGTCACCTCTGAGCTTGACCCTCTTGTAATGAGGGGGGTAGGAGGGGGGGAGGGGTTGGCTGGGAGGCAAGGGGGGGGTGGGGGGGGGCTAGTGATAGCACCCTGACCTGCAGGTGTGAATCGACCTGGGCTGTAAACAGGGCTGGACATTCCTGACATTCTCCTAGCACCACCCCCCCTCCCCTTACAACCCCACCCCTTCCCCTCCTCTGCCCCCCACACCCCCCCTCCTCCTCTCTCCCCCCACCAATAAGCCTTCACCAGCGCTATGGGTGGACACAGCGAAACAATTGGAGCCACATTTCATGCTCCGAGGTGCTTTTCCATCCGTTTGGAAAAGAAAGAGAGTCCGAAAGAAAGAGAAAACGACCCCCCCCCCGTCCCCCCGTCCCCCCACCACCTCTTTTTGTCTTGTTCTGTTTCTCCTCCCGATCCACCACGTCTAAGGAGCTGTCAGTTCCCAGTGACATGACCTGGATCCCCATTGAAAACGAGACCAGTGGGAGGGGAAAGATCTTATTAAGATACGATTCATCCTGCACTGGCACCTCGTCCACCTCTGACCGGTCCCTCTCTGCTCAGGGATGTTCCACTGCTCTCTCTCTTTCTCTTCCTCTTTCTCTCTCTCTTCCTCTTTCTCTCTCTCTTCCTCTTTCTCTCTCACTTCCTCTTCCTCTCCCTTCCTGAAAGTTGCTGCTTTGGCACAAAGTGGTGCCCTGATACCCCCCTATGACCCCTGATACCGCCCTACGGCTCCTGATACCGCTCTACGGCTCCTGATACCGCCCTATGGCCCCTGTTACCGCTCTACGGCCCCTGATACCGCTCTACGGCCCCTGATACCGCCCTACGGCCCATGATACCGCCCTATGGCCCCTGATACCGCTCTATGGCCCCTGATACCGCTCTACGGCCCCTGATACCGCCCTATGGCCCCTGATACCGCTCTACAGCCCCTGATACCGCTCTACGGCCCGTCCCTGACAGAACACAACGCCTCTTTCTTTTCAGAGAGAGAGACAGAGAGAAGAAAACGGGGAAACAAGAGAGAGGGAGGAGAGAGAGAGGGAGAGGGAGAGGGAGAGGGAGAGGGAGAGGGAGAGGGAGAGGGAGAGGGAGAGGGAGAGGGAGAGGGAGAGGGAGAGGGAGAGGGAGAGGGAGAGGGAGAGGGAGAGGGAGAGGGAGAGGGAGAGGGAGAGGGAGAGGGAGAGGGAGAGGGAGAGGGAGAGGGAGAGGGAGAGGGAGAGGGAGGAGGGAGGAGGGAGGAGGGAGGAGGGAGGAGGGAGGGAGGGAGGGAGGGAGGGAGGGAGGGAGGGAGGGAGGGAGGGAGGGAGGGAGGGAGGGAGGGAGGGAGGGAGGGAGGGAGGGAGGGAGGGAGGGAGGGAGGGAGGGAGGGAGGAGAGGAGAGAGAGAGAGAGAGAGAGAGAGAGAGGAGAGGAGAGAGAGAGAGAGAGAGACAGAGAGGGGGAATCTGAGAGAGAGAAGTCCATCTGCAATCATTAGAAGTGGCATGTGAAAGGATTCCAGGACTTCTGCCAGGACTTTTATTGCTCTATTTATGAGCATTGCATTATTATAAGTATTGCACGATTATTTTAACTGGGCTTTTACAATGTGGCCCTAAATGTGGTGTTGGACTAAGTGTAAATGAGGAACACTCTCAAGATTTTCTGCAGTTTCTTTTCTTTTTTCTATCTCTCTCAAAGCTAAGTTGTTCTCCGAACATTTTACCAGCACCCATTAGCTTCTAATTAGAGACAGTTGTACTGGGCTTACGAAATTCACTGTTTGTTGTTCCCATGGTGAGGAGGCAGGGTCTGACAGGATTGGTTTTCTGTGAGGGAGCCTACCAGGATGCGTGCTGCAGCTACACAGAGGTTGGGTGGTTGGGGGTGGGGTTGTTGGGGGGTACATAGGTGGGGTGGTTGAACATAGGTAGGTTGGTTGGGGTGCTTGGGGTAGATGGCTAGGGTGGGGTTGGCTTGATGGTGGAAGATACTGTTGTTGGGGTGTGGTGACATTGTCATTGAGAACAAAGGAATTAAGTGTATTTTACATGATAATTGATGCACAGTGCTTTTTTAAATACATACTTTTAGATACATTTGACAACTGGGCTTTGCTTTGCCTCCCAAACGACACAATGATTACACTGTACATTTCTAGTACTAAATACTACTGGGACTCTACCTAAAGATAATACCCTCTGCACTGACTGCATACAGTCTAAACAAAAACGACATAGAAAGAACCAGAAGGACAGGGACTCACGAGGTGGTAAGTAGTGTCCGTCTCTCCCTTGTTCCCCACTCCCTAGTTCCCTCTCTTCTTTTAGTGGCCTAGACTCATTAGGATCCTATAAAGGGGCCTGTCTTAATGGGGAGCCTTTTATAGGGCCCTCCCGGGGCCCCGGGGGGATAATCAGACTGCAGTAGGAAGTCGTCTGTCTTGATAGTCTGCCCCCACTTCTCAGCGGTGGTCCGGCCAGGCCAGGCCTCGGCCCCCTCTCTGACACACACACACACACACACACACACACACACACGGAAACACATTTACACACGTGTCCACAGTTAAACACACACGCTCGCTTTGTTTATATCTTCATCCACTCGTTCTTTTCTCTTCCTCTTCTCCTCTTCCTCATACGGCGGCTCTTTGCTTTTAGTTGTTTCCGTTGCATTATAGAAGTCAGGAAGCAGGCAGGCAGACAGGCAGATACAGGCAGGCAGGCAGAAAGACAGACAGAGCGAGAGACAGACAGGCAGGCAGGCATAGAAGGAAGCAGGCAGACAGGCCACTTGCAGGTTTTTAATTGCCTTCATCCTCCCCCTCGGCCCAGCCGGCTGCGGCTCTTTTATGAGAGGCGGGACCCGGAGGCTGCTCCTCACACTGCCCAAGGTCTTCCTTTTCTCTCCCCGGGCTGGGCACTTTGCCCTGGGGCTGCCAGCCTTCCTACCCCCTCTTCCCTCTGGGGGCCAGAGGTGGACCTGCTGGACAGTGTCCTTACCTTGTGGGCCGGCAGATGGGGCCCGGAGGACGAGGGCCCCGTGGAGGCCACAGCTGAGTAGAGAGCCTCTCATCTGGGTGGAGAGGAAGAGAAGAGGAAGGAGAGGAGAGGAAGAGGAGAGGAAGGAGAGGAGAGGAAGAGGAGAGGAAGAGTAGGGGTGGATAGTAGCGTGTGTGATGGGAGTCTCTTTCGACGGTGGAGAATCAGCTCGAAGATCCCAAAAGAGGTATGGATGTACTCGGTCTAAAAGAACACTTCACATCTGATTGATGTCCTGTGTTAGCCTGATGCTAACCAAACACATCCCTCGTTTTAGAAAACGACTCTTTACTGGTGTTTAATATCAAACACATGGAAACGTTCAGCCTCAGCTTTTGTTTGTGTCAATATAATATAGATGTCGGCTAGCTGGCAATAGCGGCTGTAATGCACTCAGATCTGTAGTGTAAACCCAGGGGCTTAAGCAGATAATGAAGATTCATTTTACGTTGTGCCTTTGGTGATTAAAATCGTGTTCATCAATGTCATGTCCGCCTGTGTGAGAATGAGGGTGAAAGCCTACCCCTGAGCCGGTGTTTACATCAGGAGGTCAGGGGCCATTCTCTGTTTACATCTGAGGACTGGGTGGTGGGCGGGTGGGCAGGGGGCTTGTTTAGAACCCAAAATGCTGCTGTAGGCAATAACAATAATCAGATTACCTCTCTCTTTCCCGTATTCTTTCATTCCGTTCTTTCCCTCCTTTCTCTCTCCGTCCCTCACTGACTTTTCTCGTGGTTGCCCCGATTCAAAACAACTGCCGAGTCGATTCGTTGAAGGGGCCGTATGATGTCACTTCCTGCCCGAGGGTGACTGTGGCCGATCCGCTTCCTCCCTCATTCATTCCAGAGGAGCTGTGAGAGGCGTGACCTCACCACCGCACACACACACACCCAAGTGTGAGCCCAGGGTCTCTCTAGTACAGGGCCTGGGCTCTGTGATTAGGAGCAAGATATGTGCATCTGGGAAGGCCCACCATGTCTCTGGAAGAGGGAAAAGTGCCCGGCCAGCTGCTTTCTGTAACTGTGTCCAGCGTTGGGCCTTTTAATACTTGGCAGGAGATTCAAAGAGGGATTGAAGAGAAGGAGAGGAGAGAGGCAGAGCTTTTGGGGGAATGGAATGATGGTGCAGACCAAAACAAATTGTTTCTGGTTTCGCTTGGATGTGACAGATCAGTGTCAGATCAGACAAGAGTCTTGAATTCAAAAGAAAAGGATCAAATATGCATCTTTGCAGAGCACATGCTGCACCCAGACCTTTGAGTGGAGCGCGTGTGTGTGTGTGGATTGTTGCACGTGCGTGCGCGCGACAGAATATGTAAGCGTGTATATGCTGTTGATGCATGCACGTAGATGTGTGTGTGCGTGTGTGACAGAGAATGTGTGTGTGTGTGTGTGTATACGTATGTGTCTAGGTGTGTGTGTGAGAGTTTGGGGTCATGAGGTTGAAGGTCAGGGCTAAGGCTGTGGTCCTGGTTGAGGGAAGCATCCATTACTCCTGCGGACGTAAGGGAAAAGTGAAATCCACTATCCCGTCCTAATGATGTTTTCTTTTGGAGGGAACAATATAAACATGCCCGTGACTCAGTAACGTGACCCGAGGTGCTCACTCCGGGGAGAGTCTTGTGTTTCTGTTACCGAAGCTTGAAACAACACCGTCCTCTCTGGCCGAACGAGGCAGAGAGGGGAGAGGGCGAGGGAGAGCGGGAGCGAGAGCATTCAGACCACCAAGAGTTAATGACCTCTGGAGATTCAGAACAGTCTGTCTACAAATGCTTCTTTTTTCTCCTCGTAAATAGCGAGAGGCAAGGCTGCCATCCAAGTGATTCAGGATGGCTCTCTAATTACTCGTAAACCAACCGAAATATTATTTGACGCAATTACGCATTTAAAAAGGTTAAGGAGCTCTAATGCGATACAGAGGTAACAGCTATTCAAAAAGACAATACAGCCCATTCAGTAAACTGAAATAATACACTGATACCAGCTTACATACTTGTCTGTCTGCCTGCCTGCCTGCCTGCCTGCCTGCCTGCCTGTCTGTCTATCTGTCTGTCTGTCTGTCTGTCTGTCTGTCTGTCTGTCTGTCTGTATGTCTGCCTGTCTGTCTGTCTGTCTGTCTGTCTGTCTGTCTGTCTGTCTGCATGTCTTTGCTACACTTGGTACCAGTGTGGTGTTATTATGTCTGTCTGCGGAGTGCTGGGGTGAGGCCTTCTCTTTGTTGTTGACAGGAGAGCAGTGATTAACGTGCCTTGTTCTGACCCCAGCTGTAGCTTGCACCCTGCACCCTCCCTCTCCTGTCCTCTCTACCTCTAATGGGTGAACCTGTGGCCTCTGAGAAAGCCTCTTCTCTCATCTCCAGGACAGTGTGTGTGTGCGTGTGTGTCTGTGTGGCTGCATGTGAGTCAGAGTACATGTGTGATCGTGTGAATTAAAGTACACATGCGTGTGTGTGTGTGTTTTGAAGAGTGTGTGTGTACGAAGCTCTTGGTTTCAAGAATAGTAGGGGGTGGGCGTTGGTAGTTTAATTATCAACTTATTTCGTGTTTCCACTGTTTTATAGAGAATTGTCTAAACGTTTTTTTTTACTTTGGAATTTTGATTAAAAGGTGTGATGTCACCCAGCCCAGCCCCAACTCCATGTGCCTTGGAGCACCATAGACCAGGAAAATTAGAGGGGAACTTTCACATAAAAGCTGCCAGCTTGCTCCTTCTCCAACCTGGTCAGGTGACGCAAACGGGGGGAAAACAGGTATTTATGGACAAGGTCCATTTCTGCTGCCTGCGTTCTCACTCGCCCCCGCCACACACAAATTAATTTCCAAATGACAGATACGGACCACTGTTTCTCTTCGATGGGTGTCTGGGGGAAAGCTAGCTGACCGCAGAGCCTGCTAGTTAGAAAGCTGCTGTTTGACTGACGAATCCAGGAGAACTGTTTTCAACCAGGCTGTAGGATTTAGAGAACTTGCACTTTTTAGCAAACTTCCTGTCCACCCCAGCCTTGAAACCACCCACCGTCTGCTCTGCAGTTCTGTGTGTTTGTGTGCATGGGCATGGGGACATGCGTGCCGGGCAAGATGTTTGCCTATTTATATTTGTGTTTGTTTGTGTGTATGTTTGCTTATCTGAGTGTGACAGTATATCACAGTTGACTCAGTGACTGCATGCAATATGAGTGCACCCCACAAACCTATCACAACCTGTAACAAAAGTGCTTGCTTCCTCAATATGTCCTGTTGTGTCCGTAATTCCACAAGCTAATCTTTCTTTTGCACCAGTAAACACATGGGTGCAAACTCCTCCACCTCTGTGTATCTGCCTTGCTTCCTCTCCTCTCGCTTACTTCTGTTCCCTCACGTCCTAGTTATAATTATAGCTGTCCGAGCCGTGATTACATGTTTACTCTGGTAGCTGGCCGACTGCCTGTCCCCAGTCCCACAGACCCTGCCTGCCTGCCTGCCTGCCTGCGCTTTCCTGCCTGCTTTCCTGCCTGCTTGCTGCCTGCCTGCCTGCCTGCCTGCCTGCTGCCTGCCTGCTGCCTGCTGCCTGCCTGCCCGCCTGCCTGCCTGTCTCTCTAAAGGGCTCCTCACCCACACCCCAGAAGTGTCTTCAGTCACAAAACTGAAAGACATACGAGGAGAGAGAGAACGAGAGAATGACAGCCAGGGAGACAGAGAGACCGGGTGAGAGAGAATGTGAGAGACAAATCCACCATGGCTTTGATGAAATATGTATTTGAACATGTCTTCACCACACCAACCTTGTGTCTGGAGTCTCTCTCAAGCAGGCCGGGCCGAACCTGACCACTGAGCTCCACAGGACCTGAAGAAAGGGGGGGGCAGCAGGGGTGAGGGGGGGGCGGGTGAGGTCGCACAAAATGACTGGCCTCAGCAGACGACAATACATTTATATTTACAGTCAGACAGCGGCTCGCTTCACAAAGGCCTGGGATCAGAGAGGTATTGTTAGCCTGGGACAGAGAACACTGAACAATAGCATTAGGAAGATTTACAAGTGTTTTCAAGGTTCATTGTCCAATCTACAAAACAGTTTCCAGTGCTTTTGTTCTTTACAGAGAACTGTGTTCAGACCAAAAATGTTTCCACTGAAACGTAACAGTTATGAAAGGATTTATGATACAATTAAAGGTGATTTGATGTAACAAAGCCTTTGAACGCAGGCGAAATAGCCTTACTTCTTAAATGATATTAGTAGGCAATTTTATTTGCAATCTAAAAATACTGTAACAACATCATAACCATCTGTTTTTGCCTTTGCATGCTCAATGTTGTTTTAAATGACTCAGGATCAGAGCAAAATTTGCAGACCACTCTCTCACGTTGCCTAGCGATGCCTATTAATCTCCCTATAGCAGCTAGGTATAAAGGTCCCTGAAGGCCAGGGGAAAGGTCATCATTCCATAGGTAATTAACACTGGCCGTATAGAACTCCACAGAAAGGACCAGTGGGAGACTCACTGACCATCCCACGACATCTCGTCCATTTGACGAACCACAGAATCGTACGACGCATAGAACAAAATCTCAGTATGTTCTATGGTTTGAGGATCTCTGGTTTGCTACATGTTGCGGTCCAAACACGTGCTCACGTCACGCTTTGACATGTTTATGCTGTGGCATTTTTCCGCGGGCAGCAGGGCTGACCTCCGAGTTGACAGGTAATCCTTGGGATTTGGCTACAGCTAATCAGTTCAACACTCGACCACAGGTCGCTCGAGAGGACCGCTGGGCAAATAGACACGGGGGGAAAATGTAGCAAACAAAGAATTAAGAGCAGGAAATGCTATATCCCTGGTTTATTTAGGTCAGTACGATGTTTAAACAAACGACTAGCGAAGAAGCTAAATTCATGGAACACGCGAGGACAGGCTGATACTGGGATTTGCAACGTTGTTTCATCGAGTTGTAATTGTCAGCGGAGGTTTGGCTGGAAGGGGTCATTGAGTGGAAGCTGGTCTGAGCCAGGTTAAGAGTTGGATGTCCACAGCTTGTATATTTGTGAATGTTTGGTTGTAAACTGCATTCGGTATCCAGTTACCCTAATTTCCTGAACAAGAGCAAACAAATAAATACGTTCTCGTATAATAAAGAGACGTTAGTGCAAGGGTGGAATGGATACGGAGGCTCTCTCTCTCTCGCTCGATCCCTCCCCGCGCACAAGCACATGCAAGCGCACGCACACACGGTTTCAGAGATAGTCCCTCACTTGCAGACATGCTGAAGCCTTCACATTGCGGCCCGCTTGGCTGCTGTCCTTGTAATGGGCTGTATCTGCTCTCTCTCTGAGCCCAGGAGGGAGGATGAAAGCCAGGCTGACAGACTTTTATCTGTCCTGATGAAAGTCCACCATTGACACCACGCACTTAAGAGGAAGTGTCACTCACTAGGAGGACTCTCTCTTCCCACCGTGCATCAGGACGGACGGCTAACGCTTCCCCCCCCCCGTCCCTGTAAACGGTGAGCTCATGCTTCGGCCTACCACGGCGAGTATGTGTGTGTGTGTCTGTGTGTGTGTGTGGGAGGATGAGGGGCAACGGTCGCTAAGCAGCAGCGTTTGCGGCGTTTTTTCCACCGAGAAAGTCGAAGTGAAAGGAAATGAGGTTTAGGTGACTCCGTCACGGTGGTGTGTGTGAAATCCAAGCGGTCATCCCCTCCCCGGCGTCCCCGCCGAGGCCACCTATGACTCACAATGACTCGACGTCTCCAAGCTGCTCCCCTTCGCCACCTCCACATGATTGGTTTTTATCAGCATTGTTGCAAATATGATTCTTTCCCAATCGCCCACCTCACCAATGGCAACCTCCACAAAAGTCAAACACGGGGCGGGCGCTCGACCCTGTTTTTTTACGGACGAACAAAAGGGGACAAAAAGTGGCGTCGGAGGTTGGGGGGGGTCCGCCGTGATTTGATTGGTGAGAAGTGAGGGGAGAAAAAGGCCTGTCAAGCCCTGAGACCGTACCTCAACAAAGGCCGATCTCATTGTAAACGTTATAACCCCTCAACCGCTGGCTGGCGGGCTGGCTGGCGGGCTGGCTGGCAGGCTGAGGGCGTGGGACAAAAGATCAGCAGGCCATGCAGGGCCGGGCCAGGCCCTCCCCTGCGGCTCTCCACAGACGTAATGACAGCCTAAGTGCCAGCAGCAGGTGTCTTCCATTCAGGGCTGGGCAGGTTAATAAAGTTTCCCCCGAAAGTCAATAAACAAGGCCTTGTTCACACACTGGCTAATTGTTTTTTTTTCTTCTTCTTCTCCTTCCCCAGCTCTCGCTCTCCCTCCTCCCTCACAGCCCGACACCCTCTCCTTCTCTGGGAGTGCTTGTGGACAGATAGATGTGATGAAGGACAGTGTGGCCCAGGAGTCTTCCTCCAAGACTGTCTGCATCTTTCTCAGCTCCCCAGTGCGACCCCCCCCACCCCCCCCTCCCTACCCACCCTCAGAGCAGAGCTCAGGTGCTACACTCACAAGACAGGACGGCAGACAGTGTATAGCATGGCAGGTTTTGACTGGAGTTGGAAAACCTGTTAGATAAAACAAACTCAAACACTCAATATGTTTTATCAGACCCAATGTCAAACATTTCATACAAATCCACACTTACCCATATCAAACAAAGATTGATCTCTCTCTCCCACTCTCGATCTTCGTCTGTCGTTTCTCTAGATCTTTGTAATCCATAGGTACATTGTTGGATTGTGGAACTCACTGAAGTCCCTGGCTTGTGTTTCAGCCTTAACCAGAGAAACGTAAACAACTCCTTATGTTCAGAGACCAAAAAAAAACAGTCTAGGAGCTCCGAATGTCAACGGAAAAGCTTGTGGAGGGGGAAAGCAATATGCTGCGAGAGAGAGGGAGAGAGAGAGAGATGGAGAGAGAGTGGAGAGAGAGATAGAGATGGAGAGAGAGAGTGCTAGAGAGAGAGATTCGCATCTGTGCGAGATCGCGAGCTAGATCTCGCGCTTTATCGCTCGATCGCGCTCGATCTCTAGAGAGTCTTCCACACCACAACCAGCCCAGCAAATTGGTTCAGTGCAGTGAACCTGTGTTTGGGCAAGCAATAATACGAAAAACAGGGGGAACATGAAATGATATCTCAGCACATTTATCTTGATAAGAATTAAAGAGGTTGAGTCCTAATAGGAGCAATATGGTAGGTAATGAGAGGAAGAGGGGGATGATGGAGGAGTAGACATGGATTACCAGCATTCCTCTTGATGGGGTTTTATGAAGAGGGAAAAAAAGAATAGAACGCCCTCGTTTATTTGATTTTCGGGGTTGTGGTCGGGGAGAGAAAAAAGCCAGATAAATGCATGTTTCATCAGGGCTAAATTATTTCCACCCCAAGAAAAAATGTTGGGAAGCAAACAGGCCAGGCAGTGGACTGGTGGTTGGACGTGCGTGGGTATATCTGTTTACATGCTGCAGTGTGTGTGTGTGTGTGTATAGTAAGTATGCATGTGTCTTTGTGTGGTTGTGTGTGTGTTTGTCTTTGTGTGGTTGTATATGGGTGTGTGGTTGTGTGTGTGTGTGTGTGTGTGTAAATAAACTCAGAAGCTAAACCTGTCAGTGACAGAGCAGGTGCAATGGCATTACAAAGTTAGTGTTTACTGAATCTGTTGTCTTCTGTTTACTGCAGAGCACCTCAAGGAAAGAAAGAGAGGGAGAAAGAGAGCGGGAGAAGAACTGATTGGCCCTGAAGAAGTCGACATGGCAACACATTTGTTGCTGACAAGTTTGCTAAAAGGCTTCCATCAAGTGAGTGATTTCCTCATAATCTTCCCACTCTCTTCACTTGCCAAAAACTCTGTCTCCTGCTGTTCTCCCTTTTCTCTCCAGTGACTGCTGACCCTCAAGGTAATCAACAACTCGCTCTGCTCCTTTGTGTGTGCGAGCCTTGTGTCCAGCATCTCATTCCTCAAATCTCATTTCTCTCTACACCACATTATATCACGCACACCCCCTCTATCTGACGTTTCGAGCGTGTTTCCCAAACTGTGTGTCGCCCTCCCTCCCTCGCTCCCGAAACTCACTCCCTCCCATCCCTCTCTCTCTCTCTCTCTCTCTCGCTCGCTCTCTCTCTCTCTCTCTCTCTCTCTCTCTCTCTCTCTCTCTCTCTCTCTCTCCTTCCCCTGTCTTGTCTCTCTCTCCCCCCTCTCTCTTCCTCCCTCTCTGTCTCTCTCTTGTTTTCAGTGAGGCATATGCTTCTGATATATCTTGTGAAAGGATTGTGTGTGTGTCCGCATGTGGTGTGTGTTTCGGAGCGGGATTCCATGTGCATACGTGTGTATACATCTGTGCGCATACAAGAGCACAGGAGTTCGCGGACACAGAGCATGTGTGTGTGTGTGTGTGTGTGTGTGTGTGTGTGTACGCCCTGGGATGTGTGTGTGTGTGAGGAGGAGGAGATGTGTTGAGGGCAGAACGGAAAGACACAAAGACGCAGCCTGGCGATCTTTCCAGAGTTCCTGGTGTTCGCTTTGGTCAGTCTCCCGCTGGAACCACAAAGCCAGCAGCTCCCTCGCATTTCTGGAATGTCTCGCATTTCTCCCCCCTGCTCTCTCTCTCTCTCTCTCTCTCTCTCTCTCTCTCTCTCTCTGTCCTCTCCCTTATTATTGTTGAGCTACTTCAGGTTTTGGGGAAAGCACAGCCAAGATGTCTTCCTCCCTCTCCGCGTTTCTGCAGTGTCACTATGGGACGACAAGGTTAGATAAAGAGAGAGAGCGCAGCTACAGCGCGTGGAGACGAGGATCTTCCCTCGTGCTGGGGCGAGCAGTCATCTGGACTCCATTTAGCCTGTTGCTGTTAGATGTTATCTATTTTCTGTTTTTTTTTGTGAGGGGGGGAGGGAGGGGGGGGGGTCAAGTAATAAAGTGACCAGTTTATACAAAAGGAGGAATTCATGGGAATATATTTAATGTGCTGCAATAGGGCTGGAAATGGTGGAGAATTGCATGATTTCTTTTCATACCCATGTAGGCTACTGTATCACACGCACACACACATACACACATTTGTGAAAGCTCAAGTGAAACGTAACATGGTCCATAAACAAGGTCATTTGAAGAATGACTATAGAAAATCTGTCTGTAGCTCCTGCAGCCGGGCAGAAGATAGCTATGTGCTTTATAGGTGCTGTGACTAGCACCATGCTACTGGAGCTCCTCCATCTGCACAGATGTGGCTAATAGCTAAAGCTGGAACGTTATTGTGTCGTCAGCACCCGAGCGATTAGTTAGAATACCCTTCAGCCGATTTCCAGATTTATTCTCTGGAAGCTGGGAGCGGGGCGACGGAGAGTAACTCAACACTTTAGCGCATTATCCTTATCACCTCCGTCTCAGCTAAATCACCACAGTAATGGCTGCCATGTTTTCATTTGTTATCTCCTCTCTCTCTCTCTCTCTCTATCTCTCTCTCTCTCTCTCTCTCTCTCTCTCTCTCTCTAACTCTCTGTCTCCCTCCCTCTCCCATCTCTCTCTGTCTCTCAGCCCTCTCTCTTTCTTGCTATCATTCTCAAAGTGCCCCTCCTTTTTCCCCTTTACTACTCTCTCACTGTCCTCTCTCTCTTTCTTTTTTTCTCTGTCCTCTCTCTCTCTCTCTCTCTCTCTTTCGCTGTCTCCTCCTCCTCCCGCTTTGTCTTTCTCACTCGCTCCCCTCTTCTCTCTCTCTCTCTCTCTCTCTCTCTCTCTCTCTCGGTCTCTCTCTCCCTCCTTTCGTTCGACTCCAGTGCTGCCCCACAGAGACCGAGCATGAGCACCTGCAAGTGCTCACTTTGAAAGATGTTGCAGGCCCAAGAATGCGCACAGTAAACACACGAGAGCTGTATTTATAATAAATCAGCTTTATGGCCCTCTGATGGAGGTGATATCAGTGAAATTTATGCTGAGAGACCTCTCCGTCCTCGGCATACAGCTGGGAGATAGCGTTCCTTCATCCTTCCTTCCCCCTGCCCTGCCTGAGTGTCCTGGGCCAGCGCTGGCTAGCACAACATGGCTCTCTGTGTGGCGAGGCCCTGTGGCTTCTGGAACACTGGAGAAGAGATTGAAATAGACCGGGGCTGGTGGGGTGGGCAGCAGTTTGTGCGTATGTGGGTGTTTGTGTGTGTCTGTTTGTGTGCGTATGTGTCTGAGGGTGAATGTGGGTGAGTGTTCTGTAAGAGACGGTTTGTTGGTGGTAGGGGTGTGTGTGTGTGTGTTTGAGCGCGAGTGTGGGTATTTTAGAACATGGCTTCAGCGGGCGAGGCAGAAGGCGATGGAGTGTGTGAGGATGGATCAGTGCTCGGTGACTTGAGCTCGTCTCTGGTTGAACCCCACATTCCAGACGCTCCTTCACATCGTCCTTCAGCACCGCCCCTCGGGCAGCGATAAGTGCGACTTGTCATGAAACACACATCCCTAAAAATAAAACAAAAAGATCTCAAGCTAAAAACCCCCGGCATGTGAATAGGAATGGAATCACCCCCCCACCCCCACCCCACACACACACCGCCCACTCACCCTCGGTATAGCCCACCCCCCCACCCCACACACACACCGCCCACTCCACCCTCAGTATAGCAACCCACACACACCCCCCCACCCCCCTCAGACACCCCACACACACACACCGCCCGCTCCACCCTCAGTATAGCCCCCATCCAGCCCCTGCAGGCTGTCTGAGCCCCCTCCAAGCACCCCAGATGGTTCCTGTCACCCCTGGCCAACGTACAGCAAATGAGTTTAAAAGCGATGATGTCACACCCTGCAAGCGGTTGTGTGGTTTCACCTTACAGAACCCATTCCCATCATTCCACGATGAAAGGTGACCACCCGCCTCTGTTTGGTTTTCAGCAGATGCAGGCAATAATAACAAGGGCTGAGGCTGGAAGTGTTCCTCAAGCCTCGAGAATGCTGTGGAGTTACACATAATGAGGACGGAAGGAAACTGCG
This sequence comes from Mallotus villosus, assembly GCA_903064625.1. Lineage (NCBI taxonomy): Eukaryota > Metazoa > Chordata > Actinopteri > Osmeriformes > Salangidae > Mallotus > Mallotus villosus. The sequence goes on along the minus strand of CAEFZP010004495.1, from coordinate 76,615 downwards.
CAAACACTGTTACTGAGGGGGGGTTTCTCTCTCTCTCCCTCTCTCAATTAAACCTCTTTTTCTCATCGTCGTGTCTTGGTCTACCACTCTCCTTCTCCGTCTCTTTTGCTTTTCTTTGTGCTGTTTGTTTCTTTGAGTGCTGTCTCTCGGCTATCTCGTCTCTCTCTAGCTCTATCTGCTCTCTCTCTCTCTCTCTCTCTCTCTCTCTCTCTCTCTCTCTCTCTCTCTCTCTCTCAATCTCACTCACTCACTCACTCACTCACTCACTCACTCACTTACTCTCTCTCTCTCTGAGCAGAGCTTCTGTAAATATTTGTTGTTCTGTTGTCAACACGACCCACAAGGACCACAAATAGTTCATCCAGCGCTATTTTTGAATTGTCCAAATATCCCAACATAGGTGGACTACTCATATCAGAACATTGGACCAGAGTCAATGACAGCAGTAGTCTCCCTGGGTGAACTCCAGTCAGTCGTTAAGAGAAAGCTCTAATTAATGGCGTGGCTCTGACTAATAGGCCTCAGAGTGGGGGTTACTCATTTTGTGGTTAAAAACCTGGCAACTCATGGATCTCCCAGCCAGGAGGATGTGTGTGTGTGTATGTGTGTGCATGTGCTAATTGCTTGTGTGTGGTGTCTTCCTCGTGTGATAAATAAATAGCAGATACACTGTCATAAAATGTCTTTTTTAACAGGCTGCTAACATCTGGGGCCGTGCTGGGAGGGACACCATGGAGGGATGGCGGCAGGTTCTGACTCAGACCAGCCTCACGGTGGGTTGGAGACCTCGGAGAACAAACCCAGGTTGCCCTCTTTCCATTCCCTACCTCCCTCCCTCCCTCCCTCCCTCCTCTTCTCACCTCCTCTTCCCTGCCGTGTCTCGGGGCTCCCTGCGGGTGGAGCGAGGTACGGGAGGGGGGAAAGCGGCGGAACAACGCAACAAATTTGGCAGTTAACCCAGCGCCAACCGCTGCCTTGTTTGAGGGGTTGCCATGGTGACCCGTGCGCCCCCACCACCCACCACCCCCCACCCCCGTGGCGGATTCGGGCTTCCCGTTTTTGGCGCTGGCGGTGCCCGGGGAGAGGAGGCAGCTTGGGATGAGAGGTGTTAGTTACAGCGGAACTGGAGAACGACTGAAGGGAGGAGGGGGGAAGAACAACACGATGGAGGGAAGGAAGAAGTGGAGGTGTGCGAGTGTGCGAGTGTGTGCTTGTGTGTGAGAGAGAGAGAAAGAGAGGGAGGTTCACTGGCTCATTGCAGCTTTCAGAAAATGGAGCTCATCTTTAATTCCTTCCACCCCGCTCATCAACATAATTCATGTGTGTGTGTGTGTCTGTGTGTGTGTGTGTGTCTGTGTGTGTGTAGGGCAGATGCTTTTCCACACTGCATGAGGGCCTCCTGGGATAGACTGTGTGTGATCTCAGACAGGTTGAGTCTGCAGTTTATCCATAAATCGGGACTGTAATATAACCACAACCACACACACACCCAAAACCACACACACCCAAAACCACACCCACACACACAATCACACACACCCACGCGATGTTTCAGGAACGTTTTTTTAAATTACGTATATTCCCATAACGTTTTGGGGTAAAGAAAGAATCCTCACCACACACACGTTAACACACATACAACTCGTGCCCCTCCACCCCCCTCGTGCCCCTCCACCCCCCTGTGCCCCTCCATCCCCCCCCCCAGGCGTGATGTTCAGCTGCAGCTCTCCAGGTCTCAGTAAAACACTACAGCAGGCACAATGCTTGCGATGGTCCTTTCACACTTCCATCTATCTATTCTGCATTCGATGGTGGAAAATGTGTGTCATGTCCTCCGGCCCCGGGGATGGGGGGAAGACCAGCTAGAGGAGGGAGGAGGGAGGAGGGAGGAGGGAGGAGGGAGGAGGGAGGAGGGAGGAGGGAGGAGGGAGGAGGAGGGAGGAGGGAGGAGGGGGGGAGTGAGGGAGGTAGGAGGAGGGAGCGAGGGAGGAAGAGGAGAAGGAGGAGGGAGGATGAGGAAATGTGTCTTGAGTTAGCCAGACCCATTACCACCATGACTCTGGAGCTACGATCACTTCGACTACAGCGGGTTTTTTATTTTTTATGTTTCTTTAAATCATCTCTGTTTATTTGCTGGAAAAGACTTCTCAATGGTCGTTTATGGATTTGTACTTGCAGGGCAGTGACGCTCTGTGGAGTCATGGAGTGGAGCTCTCTCAGTAAGGAGATCCAACTGAGAAGGAATTACAGGTAATGTGACTAAGCCTGCTTTTAAGACCTTCCGAGCAGTCAACAACTCCGGTCACTTCCTGGATCTTAACTATCTGATTAGGGATCAGACCAGGCCCACCCTATGTCTAAACATGAGGTCGTAACCTAAACTTTCACCCACCATGAGCCAAACAGCCCTCTAGGTCTAGACCCAAACCAACACACACCCACATCCAATCTCAGTAAACAGTCCTTCATTAAAAAGTACGAAACATTGACTTGTAAATACGTAATGTATCCCTATGAGCCCTTGGAGAATATTAGGGGAATCTTGACGCAATGTTTAGTCACAGTGGTGTAGTGTAGTATGAAGTAGGTGGCATAATATCAGTTGCCATGCCCCATCACTACGCCACACACCACAATCACATCACAATCTAAAGAGCATGAGTTAGAGTGTGTTGTACTTTGCTAAATGAATGCATGAGTTGATAAGGATCCAATAGACTGTCTGTAGCTCATGGCTACAGTATGACCCAGTCAAGGATGATGTGGGCTAAGCTACACCAGAGACCCAAAGAGCCATACCGCAGACTGAAACCCAGACACTCAGAGTGTGTGTGTGTGTGTATGTGTATGTGTGGGTGTGCCAGACCCTCAATGTGTTTGTGTGTGTGTGCCCGCCAGACACTCAGTGTGTATGGGATTGTGTGTATGCGTTGTGTGAGTGTGTCTAAGAGTGTGTGGGGTAGACGGGATCCCACCCCTGAGTTTCAGCTCTCAAATCAACGCACAGAAAATAAACACTGCACTGCCAAAGGAACTCGTTTATCAAATCTGCAACTGCACTCATAGGGCAAAATGACCTACAATTACAAGCCCAGCTAGAAATTAACTTTTCAGTCAGCCATCCAGAAAAAGATCATAGGACATCCTACAAATGGGAATTCTTCAGCCGTCCCCCCCATCCCCCATACCTTCCATCAAACTCCCTATTTACCAAGATGGTTGGTTACTGTCCTGCAATCCTTCAAAGGAAGAAAGGTGGCCTGTTTATGAATCAGACCCCAGTCTTGAAGTGGTGGGTAAATCACTTGTAATCACTGCGTGTGTGTCTGTGTGTATGCACAAGCAATGTGCATCCCATCCCACTTTTATCTGCAAACTTTCCTCCAAATATTCCAGACAGACCCCATACTTACATGGAGTAGAGCTCTCTTTCTACCAGTTTCTCGAAGATATTCCAACCACTCCCTGAACATCAGTCATTCAAGCTGAAGCTGTTACGCACTGCTGGCCCAGGACTGACGCAGAAGAGAGGGACTCTTTAAAGAGTGAGCGAGGTTCCCTCCTAGTTTAATTATGTAGTGTTGGGTGGAACCTGGGGGCCCTCCATTCAAGCTGCTGCTTTTTATCACAGCACACACACACACACACACAAACACACACACTATCTGCTCACACAGAGACATCGGAAACACACTGCATCCCAAACGGAAGGTTTCACGGCCTGTCTCCTCACTCATCACTCGGGCACCCAGCGTCTACGGAACTCCGAGCAGACGACCAGCAGCGAGCTGTGACGTCACATCATCACATGACTCCCGGCTAGCTGGGGTTCGGCCCAGGGGACGTGACACCTTCTCGAGCACACAGGTTCAGCACTTCAGCTAGATTAGACTGTCTGGTTTGTTATGTAAAACAGGAATAAGTAACTAACACTGATGAACACACTCAGCTTCTGACAGTTCATCTCTGTTATGGATTCTTGGAGTGTGCAGCTCATTTTTAAGGTGTCACCTAAGGTACTTTATGATATGTGTTGCTTCGCTGAAACCCAGACACACATACATAAAGCCACATACACACTGAAAGCATTCAACTCCAACACATTGATATGATGACAAACAGTACAGTACTTCAAATGCCTCTCAGTCTTTGATCAAGCCTTGGAGCAGTGTTGACATTGCAAACACATTTACTTCAACAAATATCCAAGCTGGAGACAGCAAGTTTGATAAACATCTCAGTGACTCCTGGCAATTTAATACATGTTGTTGCCATTACTGTTTTGATAGATCAGTTTTGCACCTCATCAGTCACTGCAAGCTGCTTGCACAAGATCTGTTGACACGTTCGCGAAGACGTCCAGCTATGATTTGAATGGTCCATTGCTGTGTTTTGGCAGTTCCGTGTTTTCTTAGAACCCAAGGAGAGATGATCATGCTGAAAAATCACGTTTGAAGACATTCTTTCAAATCAAATGCTGCACATTTTGGGGTAGTGGTGCGGATCAAGTCCTGAACGTACTGCAGCAGACTCCTCTGCTCTCTCTTCCCTTTCTCCTTTTTCTTCAATTGGCTTCACTACCCCTTTTCTTTTCCTATATCACTGTCTCTTTCTCCTCTCCGTTTCTCTGCAGAACTCCTGGCTCTCCTCCCGTGTACCTTTCTGTCGTCTCGTCTCTTCCTACCCACAGAGCTCCCACACAGAGATGTTCGCATATTCGGACTGCTTGGAATTCCAGCCTGCCGTCTTGGGAACACACACTGCATTTAAAACTTGTTGGGTCCTTTCAAGTTTTATTTGAAAGTATGTAATTACATTCTTGAAAGAATAGCAGGTCCCCGGAGAGATTTATTTGCCGTATTAAATGTCAGGGTTTGAAAAGACACAGTTAACACTCGCTCATCCACTTAAGAATTTCTCAAAGGCCTGAAACACAAGATGACCTCTGGTCTAAGGATGTTTAGTAAAAATAAAATAAAACATCGACTTGTTGGGGAGGGACGGGACGGGGGGGTTGGATAGAGAAAGAGCGAGAGAGAAGGGGAGAGAGAGAGGAGGGGGAGTGGGGAGAAAGAAGTTAGAAGGCTAAGGAAGACCCACTCTGACAGCTCGCCTTCAGTTGAAGCTCTCGTGTAACCACTCACTCAGCAGAGCAGCCCTAGTGGGTCCCTGGTCTATTTGGGATTAATGAGGTCACACGACTTTGCCTCAGCCTCGGCTCCTTGCCTGGAAGACAGTGGACGGTGTGCTGTGTATATCATTCTCTTGGTTTCCCGGAATGAGTCGGAGGGGTTACTTAAAAGGACCGGCCTGCCGTCATTGCTGCTCTGCTCGCGTTCGGGGTCAAAGAGTCAGGTGCCGCATATTTACTTTTGATGGTCTTGCGATCCTCTAGTAATTAGATTAGAACAACTCTGCCTTTGGAATGGGGCTCTGGTTTGTTATGGTCAGGCAGCAGGATGTACTTTAAAGTTGTTTTTTTTCTCATGTGTTTTGGAGTTACGTCTCTTCGCATAATTTGATTGGCTGGTTACGGAGCTCTCGTGTAAGGGATTGGTTGATTACGTGACTCTAGAGATTTTAGCACCCTGGGTAATATATGGTCACTGTGGTCATGCGATGCAAAAGCCAACCATTATCTGTCCTGTTCTCTCATCAGGCTGTTCTGCTCCTTCCTGTTCTATTATTGGTTGTTCCGCACGGTTCTCCTCTGTTGGGCTGCTCAAGTCTTTTAGTGCTCCAGATCCGAGCACTTGTGAGGCTCCCTATCACAGGTCACCTGACTGCTATTCGGCCTCCTCCCTGGCCTCTTCCCTGGCCTCTTCCCTGGCCTCTTCCCTGGCCTCTTCCCCGGCCCTCAGCCTCACAGGTCTCAGGCCTGGCCATGTCAAACCAGTGATTAAAGGAGTATCTCTAAGTGCCAATCCAGAAACCCCTGATAAAAAAAGCTTTTTAATCCATACGGAAGGTTTCCTCAGTGTAACACCCCCCCCCCTCCCCCCCACACACACACACACACACACACACACACCTCCTCTCTACCCTCTTTCCCCTCAACCCACCCCCACCTCCCCTGCCACCCCCTGCCCCCCACCCTCTGCCCCCCACCCCCTGCCCCCTCACTCCCCAGAGTCCGGGCCGAAGGCGTGGGATTACTCAGCCTGAGGTCTGGATAGTGTTGGGGTAAGAGTGTCTCTCTCCCCTCCACACAGAGACAACAGCCTAAAATACAACCCAAACCCCCCCCCCACACCACACACACACACACACACACGCACACACCCTCCCCGCCCGCCACTCACTTGAGGCAGCTTCCTTTGATAAGATCGACCAGGGAGTGCGGTGGGGGCAGCTTCGAACCCGTCGGTGCAGCAGATGGAAGGGCATTAACGTCTTGTCACTCACTTGACCAGAGAGCCAGCGGTCATTCCCATCATCCGCAGACCTGGCCCGGTCAAACAGGGTTGAGTGTCTGTGATGGTCACCCTCTCTCTCCTTCTAATGAGGCTACAGGGAGGCCCTGTCTATGGGACTGACTAGGTCTGGAGAGGACAACACAAGGTCTTAAACTGGAAGAGTCTTTGACGTTGTGTTATTTCAGTTAATAACAAGCACCCAAGTCTTTTTAAATAGCACTTCAGAGAGTATGCGAGCTGCCAAAATTAGGAAATCCTAGAGACATATTTCCTTCCAGTTTCCCAGCCCAGAAATGCAGGCTAACACTGACTATTCATTCAGGCAAAGTTCATCTGTAGATCCAAATGGACATGAGAGCCACACAAACGATCAAATATTCCTAGTAAAAGCAAATGAACTGTGTTTAATAAACAGCATTGTCTGTTCAAGAAGACAGGCCGGAAGAGTAAGGGATCTCTCTTTGTTCTCTGGTAGTGTGTGTGTGTAATATGTGTGTGTGTTTGTGTGTGTGGGATGTGTGTGTGTGTGTGTGTGTGTGTGTGTAAAGGAGGTGGAGGGTGGGAGGGCAGTTGCAGCATAGCGTCCATCCGGAAAAGCTCCACCGATTCAACATCCATCCCTCTTCATTTTCTTGCTGTTTACTCCTGGGTTCATGAGTTTACATACCAATTCCATTATAGGGATTAAAATAGTTTGTTCAACCCCCACCACACGGCCCCCACACCCCTCTCGACACCCCCCCAGCCCCCCCAGCCCGCACTCCCTCCCTCCCTCCCTACCCTCCTTCTTTCTTTCAGTCTCCCTTAACCCCTCCCGCCACTTACAGGCTTTCAGATCCATGGGGCAGAGTTAGAGGATTACTTTGCAAACGCGCTGTGGCACACAGACCATTACGCAGAAATGGGAGAAGGTCCGGCCCGGGGTTCGAAGAATGTCCCAGCAAGAGAGAGAGAGAGAGAGAGAGAGCAGAGAGAGAGACGAGAGACGAGAGAGAGAGAGGGAGAAAGCAGGAGAAAAGGGCCCCAAGTGAAAGCTAGGCTTGATGGCCCCCGGCGCGTGTCTGCACTAGCGAACACTTCACGGGGCATCTGAAAGAGGGCGTGTTATGACACCAAGCTCCAGTGGTCACCTGTGAGCTGCAGGTGATTAGAGGCCTGGTGTGTCACAGGTGAGTGGCTGCAAGCGGCCTTTAGAGAGCCCAGGACACAGAGGTGAAGCTGGCCGTTCTCACACCCAACACGCCAGACGGCACACCTGGAACGCCTCACCTCTTTACCACACTCGACAACCAAGTCGCCGGGGAAACGTTCTGAAGAAGGTTTTTAAATAGATTTGGGTCCAACCTGTGCAATTAGCAAAACGATTGAGCTTCCTTCTAGTTAGTGGTTTCTGTATTTGTGTAGCATTAGACAGTCAAGCCAGTCAGTTTGTCAATCAATGAATCAGTCAGTCAGTCCATAAATCAGTCCGTCAGTCAGTCACTTAGTGCCTGTGGGTCTGCGCCACCCACCCAGACAGGCTGGATAATCTCCCAGGGATCTAAGGGGACTCACAGGGGCTAAGCCCAGTCAACCTCTGGGAGTGGACCTCCATCAGAGACCCCCAGGTGCTCCCCTCCTCTGAGCTCCCTGCTCCAGCATCCTACCCCAGGCCAAGGCAGACCTGGCTGGGGAAACACAGGCCAGCAAAGCCCTCCACCCCTCCAGGTTTGACCCTCCTCCTGTCTGCTCTAATGGAGCAACCCGAAAGATTATGGTCTCTTTGTGTCATGTACCATTATGGTAGACATGGTGCTTGTGTGGGAATCATTTTCTTCTCTATGTCTTACTCTGTGAATAAATCGTTTTGTGGCCTGTCAGTAATAGTGGGTGAGTGGCCAGATTGACTTGTTATGCTGGAGAGACATGTGGGAGCAGATCCAGTCAGACTAAGTGTTCTGGGACTCAGACTGACTAAACATTCTGGGCTTGTCTGTGAAAATCACTGAAAAATATCGAAACGATTCTGAGAGACACATGCCCTTGAATGAGATGTTTCTCCCCGAGGGAGAAAATATGCTTTGGATTTCCCTAAGAAGGGGTGGCTGACCACTGTGTTGCAGGGCCATGCCTGTTGAATGGATTCCAGAGACACACTTTCCTCTGTTTGTACAATTGGAGGAACTCTCCAACATCTCAAGCTACACTACAGTGCGCCAATCAAAGATCCTGACAGAACTGTAATGTTTCATTGTTTTATTGCAGGACATATTGAAAGTAATGACGTTAGTGATTTAATACATGTCAAGCCTACTATAACCTCTGCAGTTCTTTTAACAAATCTCAGGACATCCTCCTTGGCTGGGCTGGTTGCCATGGCTACTGTGGACCAACAGGAGGACCGAGAGTGCGTCGCACTCTGATGACCCGGCCGGCTCCCTGGACAGCTGCTGTGGGATGTGAGCCCGAGTGTATTGCTGGTCTCTCTCTGTAGGCATGGAGACTGAAACCACCTCAGGTCAGTGACTGTGGTGTGGGGAGCAGGGAGTGAACCTTGGTCCCCTGACTGCCAACACCAAGTCTGGGAACCAGAGAGTCTACAACAGTACCAAGAGGGTTGCATTATGGTCTGAGAATGACATCACGGGTCTCAGCCAAGTGTAGATAAAACCTGCGATACATTTTCAATGGTACACAAGTAAGGACAGCTTCCGGAGACCTAAAAGTTAACGGTCCAAACCAGAAACAGGGCAGTGTACCCTCAGCAAACATACCCAGGACAGAGCGAGTGATGTCAGCGATAGGACCAAGTCACAAAGTGACGTGCGGCTACTCTGTCATGTAGAAGGCACGCAGCAGAAGGGATATTAGTGCCCTGTGAGTCACCGAGAATAACTCGAAAACACACACACACACACACACACTGGTGCACCGATTAACCTTTGCATAACTGTTTCACATCACAGATTTATGTCTGAGGAGACAGCCGTTAACTACGAGTAAAATGAGTTTCCCCCCGCTCAAAGCCTCTCTCAACACAGTCCCCAGCGTATGACTGACACATAATGTAATAGTTGGCAAAAAGAGAGCGAATACCCAGCAACCCAGGCCCTCGTCGTCAGACTGTAACTTGCGAAAAGGAGGAGGTGGGTCAGAGGAAAGTAAATAAAGCGTGAGAAACCAGGGCGGCCATTTGCAGGGCAGGTCCCTGGCCAGCGTTTCCTGTTTGGTCCACTGCTCAGTCTCAGTACTAATCCCCTCACTACGAGCGCCTTTCTCAGGATGCTTAAGTGACCCCAGCCAGAGAACCAGAGAGATCCAGAGCAGATTTAAGGCATTAAGATTCACTGTGGCCAATTTCTCTACTCTGCAGTCTTAAAAAATGTGTCTTAAAGACTTAACTGGTCCTGAAGGACCTTTGCGCAGGCTGAAGCTCAGTTCTTTGTGTAAACTGTTGTCATTTTAATAAAGTTGTTTCAATTATGGTTTGTTTTTTGTTTGGATATGAGGTATGAATGTTATGAATGTTCTGCATGTTTTGTAAACCTTACTAATAAGCAATATATAAAGGATTGTTTTACACTATTCCAGCTAAGACTACATAGGTTACATGTTTGAGACAGGTCTACTCCTGCAAGACTAGCCTAATGCATTGAGAAGTCGTTTACCAAAACCCTGAAAGTGGAATTCTAAAATCGTCCCTGAACCCCAGATGATGGTTTCCATGGGAACACGATAAACAGTGAGGCTTGGGAGGAGTGCTTGTGGAACAGGAGCGCATAGTTTGTCCATAGCTGTGAATGGCGGTGAGAAGTAGATAGAAAGGCCTAATGGACGCGTAATTATGTCATTATTAACTACGTGGCTGCCAGTTGCGTAAAGTATCTTGGTAAAAAACTTATTTTTTAAGAAAACAGATGGGAAAAATAGGCGTATAATTGAACGGTTGATAGCCTATATAGGCTGAACACAAGCAAAACAACAGACAGCGCGCGCCCTCTCCAAGTTGGAACACGAACCTACTTGTTTCTCTTCAGGCATTAGAAGACCTAATTTGTTTATTATCAAAAGGAAGCGCGGCTAAACAGTGTGTAAGAAATTGTTTGATGTGAATGTACTCTATGTGCATTTTTTTCAATGACGCCGATACAAAAAGTATATGGACAAACCGCATTATTATTAAGGTCAAATTAGAAAGTTCAAAAGACAAAAAAATATAAATAAAATGCGCGCATTGTGTTTTAATGGAGAGGTGTTTGAGACAACGGATTGGGGTGGGGGCCGAGGAGGAAGAAGGGGGGTAAATTGGGCGGACACATAAAAACTGCAAGGGGCAATAGATGCTTGATCAGTTGGAGAGTCTGCCTGTCCGCGCAGTGTTCCGCCCTCGTGAACTTCTGGAGATAGGAGCCCCGCTGCAAACCTACCCGACTTCCATTCCGTCTCAGTCAGTCTCCGTCCATCGTCTCGCCTCTTGTTTTAGAGGGGTCGTTAAGGAATTAATGAGCCAGAGGCACCGAACTTCTCCGTAAGGCTCATTCGGTGTTTTCAGTACATGGTTTACACCTGGGCTGTCTTCGCGTGAGGAAAACTCGCACCTTTTTGTCATATTCACTTCAATCGAGGATACCTGTACCTCTACTGATGGTAAGCGCCGATCGAGTTTACATCTGTGGCATATCCAAATGGGCTTGTATTTACGTAACGAAAGCTTGTAACCTACAAAACGACTTTATAGTTTGAGCGGATTTTTTAAACAGTAGGCTGCGTTCAAACACATTTTTGTTCTTATAAACAAACACGTAGGGAATAATCCGAATCACTAACACTGGGCTATCTCTAAATGATCGAATAAACACGATTTATGAAAAATAAATATGTTGGCTATTCGTGTTACTGGATATCAGATATGTAGTATGTAAACGAATGTAAGGAGTTAATCGTGATCATTGGTAATTCAAGCTATAGACATGTTGTGCCTTTGCCAGATTGTTTTCAGAATCTGCAGAAACTCGTCTAATGAGGTCATTTTCTGCTGAAGTCTCACGGGAGACACTTTTCTTTTTTTCGTGTTTTCAAACGCATGAGTTATAGCACACCTTTATTTATACTGGTTTATTTTAGTTACTTTGTGGTTTTACAAAATTTGCCGATCGCTATTTACAGATTAAGACACCTGTGTGCACAACGTGTGGCCCCAATATGCGCGTACTTTTTTTCTTAGAAACGCACCCTTGCGTTTACATCAGAATATCGTTGTAGACGGTCTAAATAGCCATTCTTTGAATTGATGTAGATCTTAAATATATTTGTTTTGCTTATTCATCCATTTTTTATTGTTGAAACAGGCCCATTAGAATGGAGTCGCATGCGTAAATTAGGCCTGTCCATTTAGGTCACAGACTATTATTAATCAAATGACAAAGTGCATTGCTACTGAATGTTTGTGAATGACAAATGTTTCAAATATTTCAAAGCGCAATACAAACGACATTTTGTAAATTACATTATGTAACATTACCATAATTAAACATGTTTTAAGTTAAGGGAGCTGTGATTAGGCCTACTGACAAAAGTTGTACATTTACAAACCAGTGATTGTTTCACAATCGAATACAAACAATGCCGTTTATTGATATCATTCTATCCAACATCATTTGAGTCGAGTGCGGACGCATTTTGGCGTCCGGTGCGCAAAAACTTCTTAGCCTATACTGTCCAATCTGCAGCTTCCGTTTCAAAACCATTACACTAAGGATGAATGTTTTATCATTGTTCAAACATTACTATTTAGCTGTACGTTTCTTAGAGGAAGGACACGTTGATATTGGATAAAATAGGTCAACGGTAAGCATTCATGGACATGTTGTCAGAGTGTAACAGTTCATGAAATGTGAAGAGAAGATCTTATGTTTAGCTAGCAAATAGGTCAAATGAACAGTCTACAATTGCAGGAATGGAAAGTGCCATATTTTTATCGGATCAAGTAGTTACGCTATCAGAACAAACTGCCGGGAGCGCAAAGAAACTACAGTATAAATCAACTATAGGGTGCTTGACATTGCCAAACCAATTGTTTTGTTTAGTCTATTTTCGTTCCATATTACAGGGAGCGCAGGCAACATGTTGAGAGGAGAACTAATCTCTCGAAAGACGTTATTAACGATACGAGTGAGGAGAGGCTGCACATGTCACCTCGTCGCCTCACATGATAAAGTTGCCTTTCAGTGATCATGTTGATAGTACAAACATGTATTAAACATAAGTGAGCACGGTCGGTGGCCAACAGAACTTATAATTGATTTGAACTAAGGGCAAGTGGAGTATCCTGTTTTTTGAGGGATATTTCTTTCACAGATACACCACAGATGTTATTCGTGATATTGTAGTCTCAGATTTTTCAGTCTTCTTTCACAATTAGGTTATGGGTATAGATACATCTATATAAGGTTTATTGAAAATAAGTTATAATCCATAATTGGTTATAATTCACAATTTAAACAACACTCAATTGAAGTATTGGATAAGAACACTGTCATGTTGCGGTGCAGAAAAAAGCAGAGCAAATATTGAATTGAAATACCAGAAAGGGATGTTTTAGCAACATTGTGTTCTTGCTGTCTGAGAGCATGGCAGAGAGATAAAAGGCTAAAATTGGGCCCTTCAACTATTGTCTGTTCCCCTGGTAACCCCCCCCCCTTCTTCCACCATCCCTGTCAGATTCCTCAGGAAACACGTCTAAAGGGCCATGTGCATAGTCTGATCACATTATCTCTGGTCAGAAAGAAAGAGAGAGAGAGAGTTACAGGGAGGCCTAGAGAGGACACTGCCAGGCCAGGCCAGGCCAAGAGAACCAAACCGCAGAGACCTAATTGCACCCTTGACTGTATTTGTTGCAAAATATGCATCGCTGTGTCTTTAGCCTATTTGGAACTTAGGAAAATGTGAGACCAAATTCCAAACCGTCTCCTTTTCCTTACTTATGTCGTGTATAGCAGAACTTAACCTCTAAACGACAAGGGGGGGGGGACCGACCCATCGTGTTACAAGGTTGTCCGACTGTCAACATCACACTTACCACTACTGTGAAACTAATCTGTAAATAGGAACCCACTAATCTCCCTGTTACGGCCAGCTATCTGTCTTAAACGCGTCTTCCGCGGTCATCGCAGCACTTGGAGAATGCTTTGGTTTGAGCAAGCGCCCCAGTAACAGGCCCGGGCGCAGTGTCACAGTCGCTCTGTGCAAGCTGACTGTTTTTTTGTGTGTGGAGCTCGTATGAATCCCTGTCATCTTGGGAGAGGCCTCTATCTCTGTACAATGAGCGTTTGTTGTCAGGGATGCACATACACGTTCCCCCCCCCCTCTCTCTCTTTGCAGCCCCCACCTCCCCACCCCATGGGTAATAGAGCTGATCATGTTCTGAACCCTCGCCCCCCTTCTGGTTCTCACGGACAGGCGGGGACATTCACTCACATACACACGACACAACACTAAACTGTTTCTAACAAACACACACACACACACTCACGTACGTGCACACATTCACGCACAACACCACTTTCTCTCACACACAGAACCGAGTGTCACGCCCAGAAACGGGGGGGGGTCATATGGGGGTCAAGGTCTAATTCTGTTACCAAAAAAAGATGTAATTGATTGCCTGTACAGTAAAGCACACATGGACTACGATCAACACAGAGCTATGAAGCCAAACACTATAACACAACACATGCACACCCTGTGTAGAATGTTTCTGCTAATGTGCATCTTAGCTGTTGTAATGCTTGGTCCAGTTCCAGTGGACACTGTTCCAAGCGATGACCCAACACTTGCGTCGCCCTGGATTGCCGTGAGCTGAAGAGTCTCCCGTGCTCAGCCCGTTTCACACACACTCTTTAATTATATTGTGTATGATTCACCGATGTGCTTTTCAACCAATAGAATCCTAGTACCAAGTTGCTTTAGTTGGGGTGGTGCAAATCTAGGCTATGAGTGTCAGCTATGCAAGTGGTACAACGTTTAGGCAGGGGTGTCAAGGGATAGGGGTCATTGTCTCAGTTGGCATAAGATTATTTTACATCTTCTAAAACTCACGATTTCCTTTGGCCTGGCTTATTTAGCAGGCCCACGTTAGTACGTCTAAGAGTTGGAAAAAACCTTGTTGTGTCTGTCTGCTTCTCTCATCTGGGGAAACGATCGGGTTTCTGAGTTGAATCTGGTCCGAGTGCCAAGCCGTGGCCCTCATGACAGTTGGACGGATTGCAGCTTAGAGACTGCAGTTCTGGAAGCTTTCTATAAAGCACATGGGCTGTTAGCACCGTGTGCCTGTCGCAGGGTTTGGTGGGAGGAGGGCTGCAGAGCTGCAGATAGCTGGACCTGCTGATGAGTGAGTGGAGATGAAGCAGTGGGCCTGTCATTAGAGGGCAATGCAGCCTGTGTGATCTCAGGAGGGAGGTGGTGGTGTCAGTAGGGAGAGAATGGGTCAGTCTTCAGAGGGTGGGGGGGGGGAGACCTAGGTGGGCCGATTACAGGTCAGTCTTCTTCAGAGTGGGGTGGGAGGGAATCTTTGAGACGGGAGTCGTTTTCTTTCGGAGCACCTTTTGAAGACAAATTAGCCCTTCTACGCCTCTTGCCCCCCTTTCATATGTAGATTGATCCTCTCTCATCAATGCAGGGCTATCATTGTGCCATCAGATAGTTGGGCTCTAATGAGAGGGGAAGGCTCCGGGTGGTATGACGAGGGCCACTCACTGGCCGTCTGTGTCTGTCTGTCTGTCTGTCTGTCTGTCTGTCTGTCTGTCTGTCTTACACTGTCTGTCCTACACTGTCTGTCTTACACTGTCTGTCTGTCTGTTTGTCTTACACTGTCTGTCTTACACTGTCTGTCTGTCTTACATTGTCTGTCTGTCTTTCACTGTCTGTCTGTCTTCTCTTTGTCTGTCTGTCTTACACTGTCTGTCTGTCTGTCTTACACTGTCTGTCTGTCTTCTCTCTGTCTGTCTGTCTGTCTTACACTGTCTATCTTACTCTGTCTATCTTTCTGTCTCTAGTCTTCTCTCTGTCTTTCGGCTTGCCCATGTGTGTTATTTAGACAGTGAGAATATATCAGTTCCTCTGAAAGACAGAGCTGTTTAAAAGAGTGGTAAATATGCAATGTGGCATGTGGCCTAAACTCTTCACCCTTTTTTCCAAATGTTTTTGTAGTCATATAGGCCTACGTAAACAGTACATGAGCCTGTTGAACGTGTCTGTTTTCACATGGTGTGTTATGAGAGCACCAACCGAGTACATGAGTGATCTGCTCTTCCACTGGTGGGCCTGTTACAGTAAATAGAACATTAGCGTAACCTTTTACTCACGTGTTAATGTGATAAGCCTTAAAGAGAGACTGGGTTGCACACACACACACACACACTAACACACACACACACACACACACACACACAAACACCTAGTCTTCAGTGTCCCAGGCTCTTATTATTGCCCTGTCTTCCCCTGTGATGTTTTCAGGAACAGGGTCATTCCAACGTTCTCAGACAGCCCTCCAGCACCAGCTAACATTTCCTTGAGGAACGCGTCCATTGCTGGCTCCCAACAAACATGGACTGTTTTCCCATGCTTTCTTTTCTGTCGGTAAGTGGACCACGCCGATTCAATTTGTGTCATGTGACGGTATGCCATTGGTACCCCGACTTCTCTTTCTTCTCTGATTGTGTTATTTATAGGTTGACCATGCCCTGGCTCGATGCTCGGGGGGTTGTGTTGAGTGGGATGGTTAGAGGGAACGAGGCAGACGTTCCTGTCCTGCCTTTTTAAGGGAAACCTTGGTGAAATGTGCAGCACATGGTCCTTTGTTTGAGTCCGCCTGTTTGTCTGCCTGCTTGCCTACCTGCCTGTCTGCCTGCCTGTCTACCTGCCTGTCTGCCTGTCTGGCTGCCCGTATGGGTCAGACTCACAGAGACTCCGGCTCCTTATCGAGTTAAGAATTTGCTCTGACCCCAGGGCTGCCTCTCTCTCTTTCCTCTCTCCCTTATTGGTCTAATCACACTGGAGAAGGGAGAGGGGGAGGTAAAAGGAATGGCCCTCAGATTCCATTCAGAAAGCTGGGTTTTTAAAGCAGCTGTTTACCTTGGGAGGATGTCGCCAGAGATAAAGTCCTATCTGATGGGAGGCCATTTAACTGTAAACAAGGCAGACGGGACGATTAGAGCCAATCTGAGCGCGCGGGCGTCTGGAACATTAGCGAGGAGGCCTCTGGGAGAGAGGTTCTGGTGGGGATGAGGAGAGGGGACACGAATGTTACATGTCACGTACAAGAGATTTCTCCATTTCTCTCTCTCTCTCGCTCCCTCGTTCTGACCCTCTCCCATGTCCTTCCTCATTCTCTCTCCCTCCCGCTCTCTGACATCTTGTTTTCCGCCCTTTTGTTCGCCCGCCCTTCTCGTCTCACGTCCACTCTCTCTCCTCACCCCCCTTATTTCTCCTTGCTTATCTCCCCTTCCAGAGACATCATGATTCCTGGTAATCGAATGCTGATGGTCATTTTATTATGCCAAGTCCTGCTGGGAGAGAGCCACCATGCTAGTCTGATACCTGAGGAAGGGAAGAAGAAAGTGCCGGGCCTCCAGGGTCGCACGGCTGCTCAGAGCCATGAACTTCTGCGGGACTTTGAGGCCACGCTGCTGCACATGTTCGGGCTCCAGAGGAGGCCGCGGCCCAGCCGCTCGGCCACGGTGCCCCGCTACCTGCTCGACCTCTACCGCCTGCAGTCAGGTGAGGCCGAGGAGGCCGGCGCCCACGACACCGCCTTCGAGTACCCCGAGAGGTCGACCAGCCGCGCCAATACCGTGAGGGGCTTCCACCATGAAGGTAAGGAGGACAGGGGGGAGTGGGAGGAGGGAGGGATGGCATATCCCTATATGCTGCAGAGAGAGGGAGGGATTGAAGGCGGGGTGAAGAAAGATGGCCTGAGGAGACAACACGCCGGTCCGTCTGTGTTTTAGGCAGGAACAGAATGAAGAACTCAATGAATTCTTACATAAAAGCCACATGTGATCCCAAAATGGAAGCTTTAAATGAGAGTTGTCCTCCGTAGCTTAATTCCTGCTATCATTCACAAAAGGCCCAGACAGAAGGGGAGCGAGAGAGGAGAGAGAGAGAGAGAGAGAGAGAGAGAGAGAGAGAGAGAGAACCACTAAAGAGACCAAACCATAGTCAAGGTAATTGGTTGGCGCGCACCTGGAATAGCAGAGGTGTGGGAAGAAACACAACCTCAAGAAAGTCCTCTCCCATTCTCCCGCTCTTCAAATCAGGTCCTCGCCTCTGCACATTCCACTGGTTCAGATGGTAGCTGACTTCGTTAGTGTGGGGCGTTTCCAGTGGAGAGGGGGGAAAAAAAGCTACATTTCCTACATCCCTTCAAGATTGTTATAAGACATCCCCACCCACCCCAACATAAACTACAGACGATTAAGGATGTGGTCACAAAATGGTGGCCAAAGAAGGGGCGGAATTCAGGCCTGACGAGTTCCTCACTTCTCCCAGGAGTCTCTGTGGTCCTACAAAACCCTGCACCGTGTGTTTGGTTTGCAGCTCAAGGAAAAGCATACCTCCATATTATTGAATTACACTTCTCACCCCACCCTGCACTAGCACAGTTTTTTTTTAAACCTCCCTGGGATTTCTCTTTCTGTCTCTCTCTCCCTTTTTCTCCCCCAGTCTTCGTGCTCTCTCTCTCTGTCTCTGTCTGTCTCTCCCCCACTCGCTCTCTCTTTCCCTCTCTCTCTATCTCTCTCTCTCTCTCTCTCTCTCTCTCTCTCTCTTCTCTCTCTCTCTCTCTCTCTCTCTCTCTTTCTCTCTCTCTCTCTCTGTCTCTCCCTCTCTCTCCAAGTTTATATGGAGGGCCCTTCGAGAGGGCCCTTCCTCAACATACAATTATCTTTAATGCTACTCTGCAGAATTCTAAATAAAGTCTTGCTGCCATCAGTGTGGGTACAGGGATCAGACGGGAGCAGGTCCGAGCGCTGGGAACACGGGGAGAGGACGTGCTCTGAGAGAGGGCCCGGGACGCAGCATAGACAGCAGGCTCACAGGGATCTGACTGTGTGTGTGTGTGATCTGACTGTGTGTGTCTGTGATCTGACTGTGTGTGTGTGTGATCTGACTGTGTGTGTGATCTGACTGTGTGTGTGTGTGTGATCTGACTGTGTGTGTGTGTGATCTGACTGTGAGTGTGATCTGACTGTGTGTGTGTGTGTGATCTGACTGTGTGTGTGTGATCTGACTGTGTGTGTGTGTGTGTGTGATCTGACTGTGTGTGTGTGTGGGACCTGAAACTGAAAGCATTTGCTAGGGAGACGTGCGCCAGGGAAGGAAGGATAACAGTAAGAACAAGTTTGAATAGGTGATTTGGGACAGCCATCATGGAACACCAAAGGCGATGACAGAGGGGAACAAAGGCCTTACGATGAGCGTGCTGTGTACATTACAGTCCAGTACCAACCTGCTGGCATCTCGCTCGTGGGCCTTCACAGTGAGAGGGAGGTGTGTGTCGAGGGCAGACACAGGCTGAGCTGGAGGGCTGAAGAAGAAGTCTGCCCTGAGGAGGAGGAGGAGGAGGAATGAGTCAGCCTTAATGGGATCTGAGTTCTACACACAAACAAACACACACGCACACACACACTACCACAGCAAAGCACCAAGGCCACGCAGGAAGCACACTCCTCACCGGCCTATGATGCAATGCTTGTGTGTGCGTGTGCGTGTGTGTGTGTGTGTGTTTGTGTGCGTGTTCACTCAAAGATTCTAGTGGTGTTTTAGTTTCCGTCCACCCAGCTATGTTAATAACATGCTTGAGGTCTTTCTGAGTTTCTAAGTTGCTTGCTTTCATGTACAGTAAAGTCCATTGTGTGAGGCTTAAACTAAGGGAATGTATATCTCACCAATTCCAGTTTGATTGAGTAAAACACTTACAATGAGACGAGAAACAGTTTGTTTTCAGCGAGAGAGAAAACAGGACTGGAGAGAAACTCAGACGCCAAAGATGACAAAGAGGTTAAAAGATGCGATAACCCTCGTTAAAAATCCTCAAGGAATTCAGGACGGAAAAAAAAGAATTCTGTTTTCCAACCCTCCTCTTAGCCGGCCCCGTTGCTCCGCCACCAAACACCCGTCTGTCAGAATCCTTAACAATTATTCACGATGAAAATGATAAATGTCCCAAGTTAACAAACTGCCGAGCCAATCAAAAACACAGCAGGTTTTAATAACGAGAGCCACCTGGGTAAGATTAAGGTCTGGGTGTGAAATAACAGGGTCGGATCGAGCAGGGAAATAGCAGACACAACATTCCTTTCCCAACAATGGTGATCTTGCCAGAGATCTGCAGACTGCACACGGAACAGCTCCCCCTCCTCTGTGTTTATTCTGTAGCGGTGCTCCGATAATCACCACTCTCCTGGTAATGCGTGTTTCAGCAATGTGCCCCAGAGAAAGGCACCGAGCGAAGAGCGAGCGATGAGCCCTGGATGGATAGATAAGGACGGATAGGGAGCGTGTATATTTGGACTCGGAATCTCTCCGCCCCCACCATCCCTCACCCCCTAGGCTCGTGAAAAGCGAACATGTACATTCTTTTGTGTCAATTAAGGCATGTTAAGAGTGCAGAGGTATGTGTTTTGCTCAGTTGAAAGCTGTCTTCCATAACCCCTAACTGCAGGCGATTGGAGAGCGTGTGGTTGCAATCACGGAGATTGACAGAAAGGGAACCGGTTCAAACATCAGAAGGTGTAAGAGTTTTGGAGGGAACGAGTGAACAGCAAGTGAGAAGGAAGAAAAAGAGAAATAGTATTGGGGCACTGCAAGTACAGGACAGTGGTTCGTTAGTTCTGTGGTAGCTGTTACCACTGTGGAAGAGTGTGAATGTGCTCCGTTGAATATCCTAGGTAAAATACTGTCGTCTCTCATCGTGTTACCCTGAAACCTACCTCAGGGACTTGGCCTGGTGATCATATTCATTGTAAAGCTACAGACATTGACCTTCTTGTTGCTCTTCTCTCTTGTCAGAACACATGGAGCGGGTGCACGAGGCCAGCGAGGCGAGGGACGGCGAGGCCACGCCCCTACGCTTCCTCTTCAACCTCAGCAGCATCCCCGAGGACGAGCTGCTGTCCTCGGCCGAGCTCCGCCTCTACCGCCACCAGATCGACGAGGCCATCGGCCTCCGCGGCGATTCCAACGGCGGGAACGGCGAGGCGCTGCATCGGATCAACGTGTACGAGGTCCTGAAGCCGCCGCGGGGCGCGCAACTGATCACCCGCCTCCTGGACACGCGGCTGGTGCGCCACAACGCCTCGCGCTGGGAGAGCTTCGACGTGAGCCCCGCCGTCCTGCGCTGGACACGGGAGCGCCTGCCCAACCACGGGCTGGCGGTGGAGGTGCTGCACCTCAACCAGATGCCGCGGCACCAGGGCCGCCACGTCCGCATCAGCCGCTCGCTCCCCCAGGAGCCCGGGGAGGACTGGGAGCAGCTGCGCCCCCTGTTGGTCACCTTCGGCCACGACGGGAAGGGCCACCCACTGACACGGCGCGCCAAGCGCAGCCCCGCCAAACGTGGACGCAAGCGCAACCGCAACTGCCGGCGACACGCGCTGTATGTAGATTTCAGCGACGTGGGCTGGAATGACTGGATAGTGGCGCCCCCAGGGTACCAGGCCTACTACTGCCACGGGGAGTGCCCCTTTCCCCTGGCCGATCACCTCAACTCCACCAACCACGCCATCGTGCAGACTCTGGTGAACTCTGTCAACACCAACATTCCTAAAGCCTGCTGCGTGCCCACTGAGCTCAGCGCCATCTCTATGCTCTACCTGGATGAGCACGACAAGGTGGTCCTAAAGAACTACCAGGAAATGGTGGTGGAGGGCTGTGGCTGCCGCTAGCTAGGACTAAGACTTACAGACAATGATTGGGCGACTCAAGGCAGGCTGCAGCTTGCACAGACACTAGGAAAGTTACTTTAACTCCCAAAAAGCTTCACTTGGACCCTTATTTATAACTTTTATGTTGAGATGTATGTTTGTCTCGTTTTTTTTTCTTTGACAATATGATCATATATTTTGACAAAATATATATATTTATATCTACATATTAAAAAAATGAGTGCGTTCTTATTTTAAACATAAATAAAACAGCTGTGCAACTTTTGATAATGTATATTAGATTGTATAAGGGTTTTTAAAATGAGAAAATTGTAAAAAAAGACAAAAAAATCTGAAAGAAAGTTTATTTACTGGTAATATTTATTGCTTTCATATTATATACATTTACATGAAAAATAAAAACATAAATTGCCTTTCAATATTACATTTGAGCAGATCACAAGACGCACCATTTGTGTACTTAAATTAGAGCACTGCGTGAAATTGTCACAACACTGATTTACTACAAATCAGTTGAAGTAATCAGAAATGTACATTGATTTTAATTCACCTCTTTACATTGATCTTTAAACCTATTATTTTGTTAGATAGGTCCCTTGAAATGGAATCAGTTTTATATTTGTTTTGAAGTAACTGTTAAGAACTATCAAGATGACATGGGTTGTGAAAAAAATGAAAGATCCATGACTGTTTTACATGAGTTTGAACTGAACACTGAGGCCATTTTGAAATGTATTGAAATAATTGTTGCAATTCATGAAAAAACAAGAAAAAACAGAGAAATCTTTCTGATACTCTGTCTCTCCCAAATAAAAGAATGTTCGTTTTCACATCTGCCATCAAACAGCTTTGACTAATTAACAATTATAATTGGTTGGTGTATTTAAAACCAATGTATAGGGAACCAACTTACCTATTTGTATTAACAATTGGTAACCTAATGGACAAGCTAGGAAAACGGTGTGGTTTTGATAATGAGCTGGTAATATAGACTAAAAGAAATAACTTTGAACAATGGCTTGAGGTTTGCCTTTGTTAAGCTAAAATTTCACTTTTATGTCAATTAGGCCAACATGCTGTGGTTAGACACTCGCTAATCCAATTGCCGTCTAGGCGGATTGTTGAAACTGATTGCGGGAGACACTTGGGGGAGTGATCCTATTGTTTCTCGTGGTTTGGCGTTGGCGGCGGCATGATTGCAGACGATGCGTCGTGCTCTGACACAAGACGATTCCGTCCACAGAAGAATCAAAGGTTAGACCGTCTGTCTCCTCTCCCTTTGTCCTCTGCAGCTCATGCCGGCAGAATAAAGACGCCAGTCTCCAACCTGTGCCCCATTAGACAATAGACTTCTACATCACTTATTTACAATCCGACGGCTGCGGCAAATTATGTGATAACGTTTAGAGGGGGCGGGGGGTGAGGGGGGCGGAGGTAGGCCTACTTTGAACGATGAAGGGTGAAGGGGGGTACACTCTTTCACTTTACCGATGCCCGAGTGAACTGGTGGAGCCAGTGATCAAACAGATTTGGCAGAAGGATCATTCATAAAGTAGATCATTGCATAAATTGAGTGTCCGGATTTCAGGGACACGTCACAAAAGGCCAAATCCAAACCTTACTCCTATTGTTAGGTGGTGTGAGCCCTTTATAGCCTAATCCAAGCTTTCATACCATTAGGCCCTACACTGCCATTACAGCCATTAGGTACATTTTTTCCCTTCATGTTTAAACAAAGTAATTGTTTCCATTTCAAAGAGGGATGGTGTGAGAGGCCTTCGACGACAACGGCATGTATTTGAAGCCAAACCGAAGTCGTTAGTCTTTTCCCTCTTAAATCAGTTCACCTTTAGCGGAGTCCGCGATGCCTCAGGCCCAAAGCTTGCGGGCTCCTCTTTGATGAGCGCGTATCAGTGTGTAGCTCAGTCCGAAACGGGAGGGAGATTAGGGAGGGGAAAAGAAAAGAATTTCATTTTGAAGTGACTGAAGGCAGAGAGGGTGGGAGTTTCTTTTCAGCAGCTTGACTGCAATTACACACATATTCAACTGATCTTCCAGGGTATGTTGATAACATCAGCCCGTTATGGTAATAGCCTGGTCGCCCATTGTCTCACCTTGTCTCCACAACGAAGAAGCATGTTTATTAAAATGTCTAGAATAATGATGGTTCTGGCTTGGAGACATTTAAACAATAGACTGATGGTACATCCTTCCAATGCTATATTGATGGATCTGACAGTTTTACAGTTTATCTTCTGTTCTGAGATGCGCATCTGTATGACAGTTGTTGGTCTATCGATTTCTGTCAGATCTGACTGACAACAATGGTGGGGGCACCGAAGTTGGATGGGATGGCGTGCTTTGTCATTCCGATGTGATGTGCCACTCAGTCTCAGAAGAGTGGCTGTTCTCACGCAATTACAGGTGAGTCATTACGCACCAGGGTTTGTTGACACTGCCCAACTAATTGACAGAGCGACCTCTTCAAAAAGCTTTTTATTCCGACGTTCTGCTGTAAAAGGCAAACGTTTATAGACAATAAACCGCAGTTTAAGAACAAAGAAGGGGAACTCGCTCGCCTTGCCTTGTGAGGCACTCCGTCCCTTTGTTTAATAATATCTTTACTCGAAGTTTAAGAAGATAATTGCTTTAAAGATGTTAAATGCCTATGGCCATAATTACATGTTGTTATCTTTACAGGGACTTTGGTAATTTGTTGGTAATAACTTAATAACTGTTTAGATATTTCATATTCAATAATGAGACAAATACTTCCTTATTCCTAATTTCATTTTGGATACATTTAGGGAAAAAGTAAAAAAGTGAAACAGATTTGTTTACACAAATGTCATAGCTGATTAAGCAAGACCACCAAAGCAGTGTTTAAGTGTTTTGCTCTGGGCTATATAGAGAATTGTTTAGAAAGGAGTGGACTGGCATTTTCAATCCACTACAGAATGACTGTCTGACAGAGTGCCTCTCTCTCTCACCCACCTCCCGCTTGCTCATCCCTTCTCCCTATCATTCCTCCTCAATGGCTTCACTTGTGCTCCTGTCCAAACTCTTGATTGGTTTGAAAGCAGCCGTTTCAGATAAAGAGGAGATGCTTCCCTACGCTTGATTGGCTGCTTAAAAGCCCTGTTGTTGAAAGGGGGGGGGGTCTCTCTACGGTCAGTGGATGGAACACATACACACACAGAGAGCGATAGACACATACTATGGGTGCAGGATCAGCAGGGAGTGACGATAGCCAATGTCAGTGCAAATGGAGGTCAGGGCCTCTCGTTTCACTCTCCCACTCATGGCAAAAACACACACTCACACACTTGCATGTGCGCGCACACACACACACTCAAGCACAATATCTTTTTTCTCCCGTTTACACATACCGGTACTATGATATTCCCATCACAAAACGACCATTCTCGCACACCCATTACCAAAAACACACACACAAACACACACACACACAACACACAACACACAAACACACAAACACACAAACACACATACACGCACACAAACACACAACACACAAACACACACACACACACACAAACACACACGCAAACACACATACACACACCCATGAGAGGAGCATGAAACCCTAGACGCTGGCCCCTGCTCGTACGTGCCCTGGGTTATCAGGGTCCCACCTGCTCTCACCCCTGCCTGGCCATCTCCTCCACTCATCACAGACACATGGTACCCAGGGCACGGCCTACAACCAGGAGGGGACGAGGCTGTCAACAGCGGAATAACCTGACCCCAGGGTCACCTGGAACACACACATGCTATATGCAGCGCACATTCACAGTCACACATTGACGGGCGCGGAGCAAGCATCTGGTCGTCTCTGAAATCTTTGGTTTTAAAGGGCCGGGAGGATGAGGGACATCTCTCTAGCGACATGGATGACTTAGTCTGGTAGAATTCAGGGGTTGTTTTGGTAAACACCTTGTGTCTTTGGTTGCTGTGTAGGAGAGAATTCAGACCCAGTGGTGCAGAGCTGGAATAGTTGAGAAAAGAGAAAAAAGGGAACCGAGCCATGGTTAATTTCCCAGGATGGAGATTTCCCTTATTCATAGTAAGTGTGTGTGTGTTTATTTAGCGGTTGTCAGGCTGCCCGAGTTAGGGATCAGTTAGTTACCCTCACATTAAGAGTTTAGAGGAGGAACTGTTGCGTGAGTGATTAGAAGGTTTCTCAGATATTTCCACCTCGACAACAGTTCCCAAACACTGTAGCCAGTGTACCCCCACCACCATCTTTCTCTCTCTCTCTCTCTCTCTCCTCTCTCTCCTCTCTCCTCTCTCTCTCTCTCTCTCCTCTCTCTCTCTCTCTCTCTCTCTCTCTCTCTCTCTCCCTCATTGTTTGGCTTCCCTGTGTGAGAGTGAACACTCTCTCTCTTTCTCAGTTGTTCTCTCACACACATATACCAAACCGAGAAGGATGGCAGTGGAAATTTCCACTTGGTGAGGAAACAAACCTGCAGGTTTAAAATTGGGTGTCAAGTGCTGTTGTCGCTGTGTGGACGGAATGCCTCTTTTGTTGGGCGAGCCCCGCGGTCTCATTTTGGGCAGGGCAGGGTGTCCCAGCAGTAGGCCTTTCTTCCCCCTGGCCCGCTGCAGTTTCATTAGATACGCCTAATGAAAAGATGACCGTCGGACAGCGGCCCAGCCCTCCAACAGCGCCGGCCTGTACTTACCCCCCCCACCCCCCTTAACCACTCACCCACCCACCACCGACAGTGTAACAGGTGTGCAGCTGAAAGCCTCCCCTCTCCCACACTGTGGCCCAATCCCAATACTGTCACCATCTCCTTTCCCTACGCCCTCCTCTTCCTGAACTCTCCCTCAACGTGGCCACATCCCAATATCTTGTTCCCCCCCCAAATTCCTCCATGTCTACATTTATGGCCAGATCCCATTACAGTTTGATGTCATTTCCTCGTGTCTTTCCCTCGAAGACATAGGTAGATGGGGGTTTTGAGATGAGTGGCAAAGCAGGAAAGGAGAGGAACGCGTCGCGGTGTTAGGACACGGCCAGAGGACCCCTCTGCTTGCCTCCACAACCCCTGCAGCAGGAATCTCCCCTCCAACCACCATGTCCCTTCACTACAACCTTCCAATCTCCAGAGTCCTCCAGTGCTTCGACTGTGACCCTAAGTGTCGTGAACTATGTCTGCCTCCAAGCAGACAAAGCTACTTAGGCAGTAGTAACCCCTCCACACACCTGCCCGACAAACAAAACACCCTGTAATTAAGCAATATCACACGAGAAGGAGTGCTGTTATGCTGCACGTCAGCACGGCTGCGATCCGGTCGTAGGTTCGAGGGCTGAAGGGTGAAGGCCGAAGATAATCACTGCCGCTCTCATGCAACACTTCTACAAGCTCCATTCATTAGTTAACAGGAATAAGCAACAACAGATTTGGATTTGTTTGTTTATTGAATCCGTTACTTTGCTCCGCCAACACAAATACATCTGCAACTAGACTGGGACTGGACTGTTGCCAAGCAACACATAAAATGTTCCTGCACACTTAGCTTGCTACTTAGTGTGGGTCTACGTGTTACAGCAGGCTTGCAACTTTGAAACATGTATATAGTCCATTTATTGTGCAATAACCGTCTGTTGTGGAAATATATTTATCTTTGGGGAGCAAGGTTCGTTACAATCTAAGATAGGTAATGACCATTATTGTAATTAAGGGTTATCAGAACACATGCAAAGCGGAGTGTTACATTCAGTTAAGTTATATTCTACATCAGCACTCATGGCATGCTTCTTGTCCCAAAAAATGATTTAGTCAGAACTGCTGTAACACTCGTACGAAGCCCCCGAATTCCCCTTTTTCACGAGCCACGTAGAAACACAGAGTCTCGTTTAAAGGAGAGGACAGAGTTTTGAGTCAGCTGCAGTCAATCACCGTAGACCGTCGTGGCCTGAGCTCACGTTTTCCACTCAGGTGTGTAAATAGAAAGGGGACCGAAGCGACGTCGGGGCTGAGAGCGTCAGTCTGGACCCTGGTGTTTATTTGCTAACAGGCTGCCTGTGTGTTGGTACGCAGGCTCTTTGTGTGGCTCCCAGAGTGGCAGGTGGACTGTGCCCAGGGTTTGCGGGCTACCGTTTTGAAAGCAGCGATGTGAAACCAGAGATGTAACGTGACCATGAGGCAATTAGGTCCACAATGAAGAGCGTTTTTTTTCGTCCGCTTCTTTTGTGCGGCTAAACGCTGTTGGGTTCGGGGTGGGGGCGGGGGGGTGAGGAACGTATTTTTGTGTGTGTATTGAATGAAAATCAATGGAATGATTAAGGAACGGAATCTGTCGGTGCCTGGAGTTAGTGCGGTTTATGCTGGCAAGGGGGACGTATGAGAGGGTAACTTCAAACTGTGGTCAATTGGGCTTCTTTGAAGTAGTCTCACCTTTTTGGACTGCTTTTGTGGCGTGAGGGGCGGTTGGAAGGTGGTGGCGGTGGTGGGGGGGCATGTGAGGGTAACACTGTCTGTTTGGGGGGGAGTGCAGTCAACCCTTTCCCATGTTTGCAGACAGACAGAGAGGGGTGGTGGAGGCAGAAGAAGGAGGAGGAGAGAAGGAGGGGAGGAGCATGCCTCTCCCTGCCCTCCTCCCTTCCGCTGCTGTATTCTCTCCTGAATGGAGTGTGTCCACCGGATCTGCCTGGGATGAAATGTCATATCTCAGACTGATCCTTATCTCTTAATCGCTTCCTTTGTCTCCCACGATTCCCCAGACCCTCCCTGACTTCCCTCTGTGGACCAGGCCCTTTGAAGTGTCAGGCACGGTTAGGGACGCTGGGGGTGGGGTTGTGTGTGTTTGAATGTGTGTGTGTGTGTGTGTGTCAGTCTGTATGTGTGTGTCTCTGTGTCTATTTATGCTAGTGTGTGTGTGTGTGTCAGTCTGAATGTGTGTGTCTCTGTGTCTATTTATGCTAGTGTGTGTGTGTGTGTCAGTCTGTATGTGTGTGTCTCTGTGTCTATTTATGCTGGTGTGTGTGTGGGGGGGGGTAAGGTCTGGTTTTGCTCTAAACTAAAAGAGAGCTTGAGAGTTTATCTAGATTCATCTGTGCTGGGCTGGGAGGTTTGGAAGGGTGTTGCTATTTATGCTATACAGCCAGATATATAGATGTGTGTGTGCGTTTGGGTGTGTATGTATGTGTGTGTGTGTGTGTGTGTGCGGTGTTGATCTACCAGTGGGTTGAACTCATCCCCCTCTTCTCCAGCCACTAGCAGATGTGTGCTCTGGTGTTGGGGGAAGCCAAATATGATACAAATGTCAGGAATCTTACACAGAGAGGAGGGAAAAAGATAGGAACAATAACAATAGTGGAACCAAGAAGAGGCTAGGAAGCATTGTGGAGCGCAGATGAGGCCTGTCTGGGGAGACGCAGCTGGGCCGAAGATGGGGGGCAGAGGAGAGGCCCCACAGCTGCACACACACGGCAACAGCAAGCAGTGTGCGATGGATTCACATGTGGACAAGAAAGGTTTGGGGCAGAGGAGGGGAGAGAAGTTTCGAAAAAACGAGGAAAATCGTAGGTTGAAAGTAAAAAGTAGGTTGGGTTGCGACAGAGTACAGTACAGCGTAGTACAATTATGATTCTAGTGAAGGACAGTACAGCTGGTTAGAGTAGAGCGGGGTTGGAAAGGAGTGGAGGACAGCTGGGTACAATGGCCAATAGCAGGGGAGTGCAGCAACACAGGATGGAGACACGCGGGGTGGGAGAGCGGGGAAGAGAAGGAGAGCACTGACAGGAGCAGAGGACGAGAGCGAGGAGAGCTGCGGAAGACGGGAGGAAGGAATGGAGGAGTGCGGAGAGCAGGAGGGAGGGAAGGGAGGAGAGCGGAGAGCAGGAGGAAGGGAAGGGAGCCAGGCCTTTTGGGGTTTTATTTGGGTTGACTGAGGGATAGCTGCTTCAGGATCTCAGAAATGTGCTGCTGTCCCGACAACAGGGGGAACTTGGTGGTGGTGGTGGTGTGTGTCCATGTGTGTGCGTTACACCAGAGGAAGATGATGCTAGGAGAGCGTACGTTAGTCAGAGACGGGGAGGTGGTGTCGGGCCTTTTCCCTTGAACCATCACAACATCTGGAGGGTGATCCAGTGACCACGACATGGACCCCACATCCTGGGTGTGCCCCCTCTGCTGGCGAGAGTCAACATGACACTCTGTGTCCATGTGTGTACAGTGTGTGTGTGTGTGTGTCTGTGTATGTGCGTGTCTATGTGTAAACCTCTGTGTGCGTCTGTCAGACGGTTAAACGGGTTGCAACGTCTAAGAGAACAACACCAGCTGTGTCTGTGGGCCGGCCACCCAGCATCTGCCACGTACGGACTGACAAAGATAGGAGACCTGAATCAGAATTAGAAGCGTAGTCCTGGCCAAGAGTAACATGGTTCATTTGGTGGGGAGGGAGAGATGGAGGGAGGGAGCTTGTGGGGCCGTCCTCTGGCCTAGCCACCTGGAGAGAGAGAGACGGAGAGAAGAGGAAAGTGGAGAAAAGAATAACAGCATTAGTGTCAGGACAAGCACACAGAAAAAAGTCACCACAAGAACAGATTCGTCAATGTAAGATGTAATGTTCGTCATGCAGGCTATTACCAGCATCTAGTTTGTGGTTTTGAGCAGTAATTCTAAACCCATGGATTTTGGACTAAGGCTGCTACATTGTTGCGTCCACTAGTGTATCAACGTGTGTATTTGTACTTCTAAGACGGGGGCTTGGGGAGAAAATAAGCCAGCTTTTTTCCCCCAGATTTAGGCCTAAGCTTGAATCAACTTTGACACTCCCTCCTCTGCGAGGGTTTGTCGAGAGTTAGCTTGTTGGTCTTGGCTCATGCCTGCACAACTGTATACGCTGCTACGCTGGACGCTAGGACATGAGAGGGTGAGATCATGCAACATGTGGTTAGGGCACTTAAGGCTGTTGCTCTATACGTTAGGGAACACTTTCAGTATGGTAGTGAAGAATGATTATGTGCATGCTAGGACGGACCCCTCCCTGGAAAAAGACTCCAAAAGTACATGTTCTATAGTTCAATAGGGAAATTGGCGGACGAAAACATGGCTGACGATACAGGAATATGTGTGCTTTATTTATTTGTATCGTTAGACTTGGAGATTTATTGGGAAATATGAACAGATAAGGAAAACTGTTATCCACTGTTACACTTTATAGGCATGTTGAAGATGATTGATACTATTTGTGCCCATTTCTTACATTGACTGTTTAGGTGGGAAGTGATTCTGTACTTTATCCTGTGATAACTGCAATCATATGATATGCCATGTTTTTGTTTTTGCAATGGTGTTCAAAGGTAGTGACAGGTAGTGACAGAGTGCTTATCTTCATGTCATCTCTCTATTTCTCTCTCTCTCTCCTCTCTCCTCTCTCTCCTCTCTCTCCATCCCTCTCTCCTCTCTCTCTCTCCTCTCTCTCTCTCTCGTCTCTCTCTCTCATCTCGCTCCTCTTCTCTCTCTCTCTCTCTCTCTCTCTCTCTCCTCTCTCTCTCTCTCTCTCTCATTGTTTGGCTTTCCTGTGAGTGAACACTTCCTGCAGCAAAAAGTCGGATTGGAAAAAAACAGCCACAACACTTTCAATGAAACCATCCAGCCTGTCATAAAAACACAGAGGAAGAGGCAGGTCGAACAACAAACAAACCTGTCTCCCCGGTAACGGAAGGGCCCCCCAGTGAGAGCGGACAGCCAGTCACATATCAGAGTGAATCCTGGGTTTGTGCTGTGTGGGCATCAAGCTGGCACAGGTGGGGCACCAGTACGGGGGCAACGATGAACAGAAGCTAGTCTGGGTGGGTGGTAAACACAGGAAGACAAACAGATTGAGATAGTCAGACCTACAAATAAACGTATTGAACTCTTTTGGGGTTGACGTAGAGTGTTTTTGGGGGGTTGGGGTCGGGGGTTGGGAGGGCATTGGGATGAAGCCGATTAGAGTCTTAATGAAGACCAGGCTTCATCTCAGAGAAGAGGAGAGGATATCGGAGGAGAGGAAAGGAAGGGAGAGGCGAGGAGTGAAGGGGACGACGTATGAGAGGAGAGCTGTTGATGGCAGTGAGGGTGTGGTGTCAACATGTCACGTCTCCTGGGCTGCGGAGAGGAGAGGACGTCGACCCTGCACGCGTGGTCAACGCCGAGCCCTTTCTCGACTACCTGTTGGGCGTGGCGTTGACTCCTGCAAGCTGAAAACGTAGACCAAGAGTATGGGTGGACATTACGCTGGCCTGCAGTAGCACTGGAAGGATGGGAGGGGACATGAGGGACTTCCTAAATGGTCACCACGTGTGTGTGTGTGTGTGTGTGTGTGTGTGTGTGTACGTGTGTACGTGTGTACGTGTATGCATGTGTGTTTGTGAGGCTGGCGGCCACAGTCATGCCCGGAAAGCCTCGGAGCACAACCAGTCATTAGGAAGTCAAGCCGTCTGGAGCGCATTATGGGCCGGGTACTGTAACTCTTACAAGCACAGGCTGGTATCAATTCCACCCATGGAACGAGGGTGGGAGGGAAGGAGAGGGATTGAGGGATAAACGGAGAGGGGTGAGGCAAGGAATGAGAGAAAAGAGAGAACGAGACAGATAAATAAGACTGTCCAGCTTGAGAGTGTTGAAATGTTAGCCTGAGCTAATCCAGAAGAAGAAAATAAAGTGTGGAGAAAAGGATGGAGGGACTTTGGGAGAGGCAGGGAAAGAAAGATAGAGAGAAGAGAAAGAAAGCCTGTGTGTGTGTGTGAGAGAGAGAGAGAGAAACAGAAAGAGAGAGAGAGAGAGAGAAAGTGAGACGGTGAGATTGTGAATGTCCAGCTAAGACAGTGCTAACATGTTGGCCACAGCTGTAGTTTTGACTGTAACCCTCAACAGTTTTGACAGTTTTTTGGTGTTTCTCGTCAAACCACTGCTTACATTGGCTCTGTTTGAGTTTCATCAAATGGACATGATTCACTCCAGACCAGAGAGAGTGGAAAGAGAGAGAGAGAGAGAGAGTGGGGGGGGGAGAGAGAGAGAGAGAGAGAGAGGGGGGGGAGAGAGAGAGAGAGAGAGAGACGAGATCTACTAGAGATGAGATACTATAACTCCGCGCTAGCGATGGTGGAGGTAGTGGTAGAGCAGAGCTACTATAGCTCGAGACAGGTGGATGGAGAGGGGGAGAGGAGACACAGCCTACATTCCACATGTACGCTTCTGTGGTGTAGATGAAAAAAAAGGCAGAGCGGCCTGCACCCTTCGCAGGAAAAAAAAAGCGAGGGAGAGAGAGAGCGAGTAGATGGGAGGGAGTTGAGTGAGATGGATCAGCTGACGTAAACAATGGTGAGCGTGGTGTGCATCAGTAGGCCAAACACCCCAGCTGAGGGGTCAGAGGTCACCATGAGGCCTCCCACCAGGCAGCAGTCTTGAAGGGTCACCACCCCACCCGGGGCTTTACTTAGTTTATCAGCGGCAACACAATGTGCATCCATATGACGGATCGATTGAATGAGATATGTGGCTCGAGTGAGATGTGTTTGGGGTATCTCTGTGTTAGTCTCTCTCCCCGCTTTCTCTCTCTCTCTCTCTACTTCACTCTCTCATTCACATTCCTCTCATTCTAGTCCTAATCTAAGGCAGAGAGGCCAGCTCTCTCTCCTCCCTTTTTTTAACTTTCAGAGGCAGTCTGTGCCTTTACCTGAAGCTCACACATGGGGCGGCTATGTGTGTGCGTGTATGGAAGCTAACGCAGCTCGTGGCATTTAGGCTAAGTGTTGGTTTGCTTACCTCCTCCGTCTATAGTGTTCAAATCCACAACTGAAGAGCAGGATGAAACAGACATGAGCCTGACGTTTGCCATTTCAGAGATGGTCTCTGAAATCATGATTTCACCCTGCTCTCCGTTTCATGATTTAAGACCAGAAGAGGAAAGGAATGGCCTGGCATTGTCTCTCTGGGCATGTTAGACCACAGTGTAGCGCCACACACCTGTTTTGATTTATTTTGTTTGGGGAGTTGGCAGTGGAAGACTCTGCACCCAGCTTCTATGAGGCACACACACACACACACACACTTGCACATACAAGGAAAATACACACATGTACACACACACACACACACACACACATGCACACACATGCACAACACACACCTACATTGTGCTCCTTACAGCTTTTACAAATGAGCTGCTTGAAGAATCAATCGTCAAAGCGGCGGTCTTCCAGGCTCTGTGAGTCTGGGTTAATACCTTTCATTTCTGCTGCACCCCCCCCGTCCCCCCACCCCCCCCCACCCCCCTCCACCCTCTCCCCACTGAACACAGGTGCACTGGCACACAATGAGAGGGGGAGGTGAGAGGGAGGGAGGAAAAGGACATAATGAGTGAGAGAGACAGAGAGCACAAGGGTGAGAGGTATGGAGAAAGATACAGAAGGGAGAGAAAGAGAGAGGGATAGAGAGAGAGGGGGAGAGAGGGAGGGAGGGGGGGGGGAAACATAAGAGTCACAGAGAAATGGAATGGATGGAGAGAGGAAGGAGAGCCACATGTACACCCCCTCTCTCGGGGCATGGCTCCTGCCGAGGGAAGTGAACAGGGCCACGTCTCGTGTCTGCGCTCTCCGTACCACACAGATCCCTCTGACCGGGGGATGGAAACAACAACTCCCAGGATCCTCTTGAACCACAGACGCAGGACAGACCGTCCCAGACTCCGCCACGAGCCAAGGTTCTCCTCCCTCTCTCTGCCCGCCTGTCCATCTGTCTGCTGTGCAGAGTACACCAAAGCAAATAGAAAGGCCATATGGCAGGTGTCTGGCCTTCGCTGTCTGTGGGACATATGATGGATTCGATCGGAAAAAGAGACAAAAACAAGGAGTGGGGGTGATTGAAGGGAAATCCCAGAAGTAGGAGTCAGAATGTTCCCAGTCTTCGCACCTGTATGAACTACACAGAGATCACGGGTTCAGACTGAGGCGAAACAAAGCACCTCCCCTTCAGTCCGTTCTGCGGTGTATGCTGGTATGTGCTGTAGGTTTGTGTTCTTTTTTGAGGTGAATATGTACGTGCTCGGTGAGAGGGGGACTCTCCTGTCTGCTGTGGCATCTCTTCTCTATCCCTCTCACATCTCACTGAAATCATAGCGCTCTAACAGATAGTCACTAGCTATCCCTCTCTAGACTCGATCTATCTATCTCTCTATCTCTATACATCGCACTCGTATATACTCTCTCTCTCGCATCTATCTCTCTCTCTCTCTCTACTCTTCTCTCTCTCTCTCTCTGGCTTCTCACTGTTGCTGAGGCCTACACCCATCCTGGGAGCTGAAAGTCTGTTTAGGGTTTCCAGCTCGCTGTGTTGCCACTGATGCTTGTGAAAAAGAAAAATGTTATGACTAAAACCGACGACATTTCAGCTTTTTCCTTCCCTCTGAGGACCAGCTTGTGGCGGTTCAGTCGTCTCGGCTGTGGGTCAGATGTCGTCACGGTGACGCATGTAAACACGGGCCTAATTAGAAGGTTCGGCTCGAGCCAGACGATGGTTGGCAGGCATCGCCACGCGGTCCTTCCCTTTTCCTGTGTCACGGCATGACATCACAGTCTGGGTGCCAGCCCCCCCAACATCCCCACCCCTCCATTGCCATAGCGATGATAAGTGATCCTGTGTAAGCTCCGCCAGTCATGCCCACCCCACCCCAAAACCACAATCAGGAAGTAGGCCATGTGTGCATGGGTCATGCCAGTATGAACCAGGAATGCTAATCACGGTGACTCTGGAGTGATGCACCGCACTGCAGTCTCCTCTGCAGCTGGGACAACAACATGATGGATGGAGAGGTCAGAAAGGAAAGGGAGGTGCCCATCCAGACTCCTCCCTTTCTCTCCATCTCCCTCTCTGCACGTCTCCCTCTCTCCCTCTCCTCTTCCCTTTCCAATCTCTCCATCCATCTCCTCTCTCCTTCTCCCTCTCCTCCTCCCCCTCTCCATCCACACACATAGACTCCCGTGGAGGGCGGGGGGCCCGGGGTGGAGACATTTGCGAGCTACGGGGTTCTGTGGCGGGCTAGGGAGCTGCTCGCCGGGGCCGCGGCCATAAAACAAAAGCACTTGTAACATGAAAGAATTCCTGCGATTTACAAGAGGAAGTGGAACATCTGAGAGACGATGTTGTTTGAATTCTCTGTACGCTCTTCTGGGCAAAGTGTCAAAGCCAGGGTGGCTGTCGGCTGCTTTCCCCTCCCTGACAGACCCCCCCCCCTCCCCCCCCACACCCCCAACCCCCCCTTTTCTCTTTCTCTTTCGTACCTTCTTTACCTCCAAAAAGTTCTTCCTGTTCCCCCATCTCACCCCCGTGTCCGGGTGACCAGAGGGACCTCAGTAAAACATGTTCACCCCAGACGCAGGCACCCGCGGCAGGCAGCCCAGGGGCTGGCGAGGGCCCCGGCTGGGCTTTGAACCTGGAAGCTCCAGGGAACATTCCTGGCTTGAAAGGTTTATTTGGTTATCTTTCTCCCAGTGTCTTGATGTGAAATATACTGTTAAGTAAACTTAACTGATACAAACCAGTTGTAGACAGGCAATAGTCAACAGATTCAAAATGCTTGTGAATTGGCTGAAGCCTGTGAGCAGAGTCCCTGCCACTGTCAGTCATCGTCATATGACTCAGTTTACGCATGTGAATATACATGCATTCATACAGGAAAAAGATCATCTTGTTTTCATTGTTTTTCAATATTCATTGACAAGTCTGACATTTATGAGAGTGCACTGAGTCCAATACCTGAGCCATCTTATATCACTATTATAACTCAGCCCTTACATTCACTCTGAATTTGTTTCAGCGTTCAGCCTTACAGATGGCTTTTGGAATAGAGGAGAACGGGTGGGCGATTGCTTTTCCCTTTTGCAGGGTCGTGTGTGTGTGCATGTGTGTCTTTTCAGAACTTAGTCTGCATTCATGTGGATAATTATAACTTTATGGAGTTTTTTTTTCCTTCTCTCTCTGCCACCACATCTGCTACGGAGGCACAAGTGGAAGGGTGTAGGCCAGTGGTTCTGCTCTCTCTCACCTCTCTATCTCTCTCTCTCTCTCTCTCTCTCTCTATCTCTCTCTCCCTCTCTCTCTCTCTCTCTCTCTCTCTCTCCCTCTCTCTCTCCATAGCTGGGACCACCAACGTCAGGGTCCAGGGTGGACCCAGGACCGGTGCTATCAGCTCCAGTATACTCAAACGTCCCGTAATGACTCCCACTTACAGCTAGTCCATAAACACTCTCAGATGCACACAGACAGCCCGGTCTGACCTAGGCCGGCCTGGTCGGCCAGTCCCTGCATCCCTCAGTCCTGCTCCTACTTTGGGAGTGTCACTGTTTCCAATTCTGTTTGCTTTTGTTGACGTTTGTTTGTGTCTTTGCTCATTTGGGCTCCTTTTTTCGGTCTGTGGCACAGGTTGGTCAGAGTCTTTCCACTCAGTGCAGCTACTATAGAGAGGAAGCCTTGTCATCTTGGAAACTGGAAACTAGAATCTGTGGTACTGGAAACTGGAAACTAGAATCTGTGGTACTTCACTGGATCTTCTTTCTCTATGCCAGTGTGCTCCATCGTAAGACTCAGTGTTCTCATCTGAACTGGAAGGAGGTCCTTGCGAGGTACAAGGAGCTGTTTCCATGGTGAATTCCCCCTCTGATTGGCCTCAGTCGCGGTGATCTCCAAAGATCCTTGTTTCGGAGTCCCGCCCCTCAGAGGTATGATGTCACCCCGCATTGTGTAATTATGTTTTACATTATGTTAAATAGGCTTCATGTGTTTTACCCTGCATGGGCGGGGGCTGACACAACTCTCAGATGACCTCATGCCTATCAGAGCATATTAAAACTGTGTGATCGCTTCAGAGCAGGTTGAGCCTGTAGAGTAGCCTGATTAAAAGTGTCACGTTGCTAATGTTCGATGTTGAGCTTGAACATTGTTCGAACACTGCCAAACGCCTACAGATGTCCAGATGTGTTCCATATGATCTAGCATTGGCTGAAAACCCAACGGGGACGGAATGGTCATTTTTGTATGTCGTTCAGAAGAATAGCAACAACGACAGTCCATAAAAGGAAACGTTGTTTGTCAACGGATGTGTCCCGCGCTACACCGACTGTATACTTCAGCCCTGGTGGCTGGGTAGTTTATCACCATTGTGACGGCGGAATGTCAGTTTCAACCAATCGGCTCCATCTCTATCTCAGCACCTGGGGGTTTATCTCCTGAGCAGATACAGACACTGCAGTTCACACATCAGTCCTCACAGGCCCTGCCAAACAGATGCTGAGGCCTCTGCGGTCACAGATTAGGACACTATCTCTCCCCCCCGCTCTGACGGAGGCTCGGGGACGTGGACGGAGGGGACATTTTTGCCAGCAGACCGTGGCCACCATGACGTGACAGCAGGCCAGGGTGAAGCATGGCACACGAGAGGGAAGAAGGTGAGGAGCGAGAGAGAGAGGGAGGGGGTGGGGGGGATGGAGAGATGGAGAGATAGAAATGGTGTGCGTGTGTGAGAGACAGAGAGCGAGATCATCGAATGTCAGATTGCGATTGGGGCGTAAGCAACACGTCTCTCGTGGCGAGTGTTGACGTTGCGTGGTTGTTTCGTCTCACGAAACACCACAACCTCGTCATCGTCATAGAAACGCGTATGTGCGCTGTATGTGTTAAAGAGGTGGTCTGTTTAGACACGCGTAAACAGATAGATGGACAGCATATGTATAACTTCTAAATACGCGTACACAAACGGACGAGCCCTGCTTTCACAAAGAGACACGTCGAGCGCGCACGGGGATATCAGCCGGAAGAAATCAAACACCGTCCGAGGAAAACAACTTCTTTTCATCTTGGCTTGTTTTTGTTCCAATCCCATGTTTCATCCTCAAGAGAGACCGTGCATCTCATCAGGAGATCTCCCCCCCCCGCCCCCCCGCCGCTCCGTCTAATCTCTCCGGACGTTGTCGCCCCTCTGCATCTGTACACAGGTGGGTTATCTCCTCCGCTCTCCATCCTGCCAGCGTGGGGCTTCACAGCTCAGCGGACTCTATCTGGAACGAGACTAAGCGCTATCTCGCCATGGGGGCCGTGCGGGGGGGGAGTTCAGACACCAGGCCATGATGCCCCCTCCATGCCAGTTCTCTGGGAGATGTTGCAAAACTGACTGTTGTCAGATGTGGAGATCTGGGAGGGATAGCTGGTTCGACGTGGGCCGAGAACGGGCCGTGATGTCTTCGAGGGTTTCCAGGGGGGTTTTGGCACAGCCACACTAAGAGAGCTAAGGGGACAAATCTGCGAGTGAACCGTCTTTGGGAGGAAGTCCGAGAACAGACGGAGCGATGAAAATGCGATGTACCGCAACAGAAAACCAAGAACTGTCAAATCTCTCGGAGATTAGATTCACAGAATTCCTAGAATTAATTCCAGTCAGGATTTCCACAGCTAGTCGATCCCAAAAGTGACCTCTGTGTCGACCTCTACTAGGAGCTTCAGCTTCCGAAAGAGAGAACCCAGGTGTGGTGTAGCCATGTCTTTATCCTCCAGGTCACACAGAGGCCTCCTGAGAGTGAGTCAATTAGGTCCGTGAATCACTTTGTGAGTCAATTGAGTTGGTGAGTCATTTAATGAGTCGAGTGTTCTTGTTTTTCCCGCAAACACAGAGAGTCCTTGCCATTGTTTCGGGTCCCCGCTGTGTTGACAGAATGCTGCTCCTAATTGAGCCTCCTTTGATGTTCCCTGTTAATGGGCTGTGTGTGTGCAATGTCACTAAACAGGAGCGTCCTGCCAGATTTACTGCAGCTTGACCACTTACTGTATCTTTCTCTCCCTTTCTCTCGGTTGTGTCTCCCTATGTCTCTCTCTCTCTCTCTCTCTCTCTCTCTCTCTCTCTCTCTCTCTCCTCTCTCTGTCTCCTTCTCTCAACTCATATTTCATTCTTCCACTCTTCCCTCTGTCTCTCGCCCTCTCTCTCAGCAGACCTGTGGAGGACAGAGCAGTGAGGACAACATGTTGTTTATGTGCCGTGACCGAACCTTCTCCCCCGGCGTGGGCTGAGACACACACCGGCTAGCAGCCCAGTCCCACAAGACCCTCCAGGCCTCAGCCCCACAGGCCGCCAGAGGAGCAGAGGAGTCAGGGAGGCTCGGCCGGGGGTCCACCCACCCACGGTGGTACCCTCCAAGGCCTCCTGTCGGCTCCCTTCTCCCCTGTCTATCTCGGGGGGTGTTGAGTGGAGAGATTTGGCTCCTTCATCACAGCCCTAGTGCCTGTGGACAGGAAGGACAAGGCCATCTGCTAAAGCAGTCAGCTCACTGAGAGAGTCTGTATCTGTGTACGGGAATCTGTGTATGCAGTTTCAGTCTGGGTTTCAGCGCACCCAAATAATCTCCAGACAAACACACACACGCACACTTTGCAGGCAGGCGAGCAGGCACGTACACACACACATGCACACACAGCACTCACACACACAGAGGGAGAGAAGGACTTCAAAGGAAACAGAAATTATAGCTTATGTACTAACTGGGGCCTGGCATACGTGTTCTCTCTCTCTCTCTGGCTCTCCTTCTACTGAAAAAAAAATACACCCTCAAATACAAAACAGACAGGAAAATAGTGACTAGCAGAACACATGCTTAGCTTTTAGTCTCTTTCCTTTAAGCACATTTTGTTTATTTCTGGAAAGGCCTCACACAGTCACAGTTGTCTTCCTTTTGAATTTGAAGCATCTTTAAAAAGTTAAGTAATACAACATTGTTCCATTTTCGAGCGCACGCACTAGCAAGTGCACACGCAAACACACACCGCCACACACAAACACACACACGCCAGCATGCACACACACACACACAGACACACAGACACACACACAGACGTAGATTCATCTTGTGTCAGGATTAAAGACGAAAACACCCACGCGCGCCAATAAAGCACACTCCCTCAGAAGTACTGTGATGTGGTGATACGTTTTTACGTCCTACGGCCTCTATCTCAGATGAGCAGGGGTCCACGTATCGTTCCTATATGGAGGAGATTAGATAACAGCCAGCGAGACCTGTGAAGGTCTCGGAGGAGGGTTCAGCTCTGAACATCTCAGGGCCTCTCTTATCTCCGGCTATTAAGGCCGATAGCAGCACGGCTGAGCGCTCCGACGGTCTCGGGCTCAGATACGAGGCCAATATGGGCATCATATTTCCAAGGCATCGTCACAATATATTTCTCTCTGAAGGGAAAGTCAAACAAAGGCCCATTCCTGGGATTCCAGGGCTCTGAGCGGTATCTTCTGTTTTGACCAGAAGAAATAGTCCCTGGAGCACAGGAGGAGGCAGGCGGTGTTCAACCTGCGCAAGAAAGTCCTCTGATGGAATCTGATTGCGATAGGTTCTTAGATAGGACTCTGGTTTATTGTTGTCCAGATGGAATGCAGACCAGAGTGTCCAGTGATAGGG
The DNA here is from genome assembly GCA_903064625.1 of Mallotus villosus. Lineage (NCBI taxonomy): Eukaryota > Metazoa > Chordata > Actinopteri > Osmeriformes > Salangidae > Mallotus > Mallotus villosus. Next base: position 35,810 of record CAEFZP010004495.1, on the reverse strand, counting down.
AGTGTTGTTCCAGTCTGATACGTTCATACTCGACGGCTTTGGGAAACCAGCACTTAGGGAGCAGAACAGGACACAAAAGAGGAGAGGAGAGGGAATGGGGATGTTTTTGAGAGCACTGGGTTTAAAGTACATCTGCTTTCTTTGTTTAGAAAGGGTGAACTCTCTCTCTCTCTTTCTCTCAGTCGCACACACACATACACACACTCTCCAAAGGGCATAAATCACAGAGTGCAATGATACAGTAAATACATCCCAGGGACAAAGAAGAACCTTGCCACACCTGATGTCTGTCTCTGTGTGTGTCTGTCTGTCTGTGTCTGTGTCTGTGTACTGTGTCTGTGATGTGACTGTGTCTGTGTCTGTGTCTGTGTCTGTGTCTGTGTCTGTGTTTCTGTGTGTGTGTGTGTGTGTGTGTGTGTGTGTGTGTGTGTGTCTGTCTATTTGTCTGCCTATCTCTGACCCATTTAGTCTATTTTCTGTAGGATGTGTGCAGAATGCATACAGTACATACAATGTTTGTGATTTCCCTCTTCCTCTTCCTAACACACACACACGTGCACACACACACACACACACACACACACAGCCGGCCAGGAAAGGCCCACCCTGCAGCCTGATCTTGTTAGCAGTGTGGCTGAGAAGCACAGCCACACCTCCGCAGAAATGAAAGGGAAGATGGGAACGAGCAAGTTGATCCACTGTCGACCCCACTCCTCTCACGTTATCCTGAGGCGGAGAGGAACGCTGGTCTGCTGCCCGGAGCCTGACGACATGGCCAACAGAGAATCATCCCAAATGTACATGCATTCATGTTCTTATTAACCTATAACACAAATACGTATACTGTACATCACAGACAAACACAGAGGTGCACAACAGTATGGTATGTACACATGCCAAACTGTTTTGGTGCAATCCCAGCATGCACTACGGTACAGCAGGCTAACTTGGGGGCGGGGCAACAGACGTGGTCAGGATTTCTCGTTGTCACTGCTGGAGCTATAGGGGCCATGTGGGGAGACAGAGGAAGGGGGAGAATTTGCTTCATAAACTACCTCTTCAACAGGACTGTGGCCCGGAACGGTGTGCTCCAACCTCTGTCCTGATAGCTCTACTCTCTCTCTCTCTCTCTCTCTCTCTCTCTTTCTCTCTCTCTCTGTCTGTTTCTCTCTCTCTGTCAATCTTCTCCTTCCATCCATTCATTTGTACTACACTGACAGACCCTAATGTGCCCCCTGCCACACACACACACTTACATACACAAACATAAGCTGACATACACACAAACACAGCCAGGATACAGACATACAGTACACACACACAAGACACACATGCACACACACACATGCACACAGACATGTGGACAACAGTTTGGGTTCCAGCCATGTTACCGGAGCAGAGAGAAGCTGAACTGAGCAGCATATTGTCTGGGAGGTGGGTAGAGAGGGAGAGACAGAGGTAGGGAGGAGAGGGAGGTGGGGGGAGGTGGGGAGGGGGAGTGAGCTCACAGCTGGGAGAGTGGTGTGCTAACCCCTGCCAAAGCTCCAGCACATGACTCTCTCCACTTGTCAAAATCACCATGTGTGCAATAATGTGATTACAGTCTGGTTACTATTATGATTTAAAACAACAGCTTGTGTGGAAGAAACACACTACCCTGTGTGTGTGTGATTGTGGACTTGGGGGGCAGCAGAGGGGTAAGGGTGTGTGTGTGTGTGTGTTTGAGGGGGGTAAACAGTAGTGGGGTGCCTTGGATTGTTGCCCCCTCCCCCGCCCCCAAATAAACCCTTCCCTCCGCATGTCTCTCTCTCTCCCCTCGATGCCCTGCGTAGGGAAGCAGGGTGTGGGTTTCAGGGTGACTGTCTGGGTCTTGTCATGGATTTACAGATTGGAGGAACGCTTTATGTCATTCTCTCCTACTCTGTAGCCCCTACACCCGCCCCCATTGCCCCCCCCCCTTATTTTCAGCCTCTCAGTCCTCCCTCACCGAGCCCCCCTCATTCCAGGTTACACAATCACTGCACACAAGGGGTTGTCATCACAGGTGCAGCCGAGATTCGCCAGGATAAAGGAACGCTTCCAGTTCAAGATGTTTTTCCCCCTAGTTTTTTTTCTTCTTTTTTTTTCTTCTTTCTCTTCTCTTCTCCATCCATCCATCCCTCCATCCATCTCTCACTCCCTCCTTTGCTCTCTGAGCTGTTTCCAGGCAGGGTTGTGCTAAAGGGGAACAGCAGGTCCACATCAGCCGCACACGGCCCCCGGGCTTCATTAAAACAGGATTCTGTCATCCCTAACCATCCTGGGTGAGGGTGGGCCGTCGCCGATGCCCAGCTCCTGATGCCTGGCCCTTGGCTCACTCCTGGTGCAACGGAGGTGGGCTGGGCCAGGGCACCTCTGGGCAGGGGCTGGCACGGCCAGCCGAACAGGGTGGGATAGTTCATTTGCCAAAGGTCTCCTTGACGGTGTGTGTATCCTCCATGACTTCACAGGAAGGCCCCAGAGCTGAGTGGGGAGGACGTGGGGCTGCCTGGCTCGTCTTCTTGGTGGGCACAGCCCAGGCCGCAGGGCAGGTGTACGGGCGGAGGTATGGAGGAGGGGGAAGGGTGGAGGGGTGATGGAATAGAGGGGTGTAGCAGGGAAGAGGTGGAGGGGTGGAGGGGTGGATTTATGGAGGAACAGAGGGGAGGGGTGTGGAGGAGTGGAGGAGGGGTGAGGAAAGGGCATGCATACTGTAGCTAGTCAACTAAGCTTGTTAGAAGCTGGAGCCCATCCACGCGATGCCAGCCGGGCATGAAGGCAGCGCTAACGATTCCCCCCTTGGCATCTGGAAGTGAGAGAGAGAGAGAGAAAGAGAGAGAGAGAGAGAGAGAGAGGACAGAGAGACAGAGAGAGAGAGAGAGAGGCCGGGCCGGAATGCCACCCATCTCGGAACAGCGGCGGTGGTGGCAAAGGAAAACAAACGTCGGCGGTGGCCACAGAGAGGGATATCCGGTCGGGGGGGGTTCTCTAATACCTCTCAGGAATCCCAGATCCTCGGGATCCGGAGTGGAAGAGGTCGGGGCGAAGCTCCGTAAGCCTCTCAGGAGCGCCGTAATACCGACTCTAAGTTCCACCTTTCCGCATTAGAGCCCATCCACTTAGCGCTGAGAGCCCTCCACCGCTCTCTGCACCCCCTGGCCCCCTCCCACACCTCACATGGGGGTGGGATTTCCCCTGATAGGAATGGAGAGATCAAGTCAATTACCGCAAATAGCTAATCGGTTCAAATCCCACTAACCCCCCCCGCACCCCCGCCTCCCTTCGACGTCTTTTTTTCCTCTCCGTCCATTTTATTTCTTTTGATTCCCACAATTGCCTCCATTATGTTTAGCCGAGGAACGCCTGTCTCTTCGTGTAAGACCCAAGTCCAGGCCTGGGGGGATGAGGTTTTGAGGCAGGCATTTGGCAGGCCACCTCTACCTACCCAGCAAGACCCTGTGAGAGTGTGTGTGTGGAGGGGGGGGTTGGGGGGGGTGGGGTGCGGAGGTGTGAAACAGTCCGCTGATTCTAAGCCCCCCGTCCCCCGTCCGCCCCCCTCCCCCCGACACGGTGACAGCGGGCGTTTGATGTCCGGGACCCGGAGGTGACCAGATGATTTAGTCAACGTTCATAACGGAATCCACTTGGTAACCCAGGTAGCCAGGGGCCTTGTTCAGGGGGCCCAGTCCTAATTCTTTCACCAAGTCTCCCCCTTAGCACGTTCGACAGACAAAGCCCAGACTCCTCGTACAAAAAAAGGTTTGGAAAGTCCCCCTTGGCTTTTTAGAGAGTACCGTTATCTGAAGCATGTGTCGGGTCGTGTGTGTGCTATAGGTTTCGGTCCAATTGCTTTTATGACCTCTTTGGTTTCTGCTGTTGAAACATCTGTGTGTTTGCGGACGGGGGGCTGCTCTGCGTTGCTCGTGTGTGCGCTCGGTGCCTCTGTGGGGCTCGTGTGTGCGCTCGGTGCCTCTGTGGGGCTCGTGTGTGCTCGGCGCGGCCCAGGTTGTCTACGTCACGCCCCCGCGCGTCTGGCCTGTGTTCTCGGCAGACCCGTGTTCTGCGTCCTGAGCACTCGGAGCTCTCTGGTTTCTGTAAGCAGTTGAAGTCGTCGTTTTATGTGCTCCTGGGTCCCTGTGAAGAGACAGCTGTGCGGTGCGTGCGTGTCCATGCACAATAGGTCGTCCGTGTGTGTGTGTGTGTGTGTGTGTGTGTGTGTGTGTGCGTGCGTTTAGACAGGCGGCTGGAGTGCCATTGGAGCCCAGGTGACCTTTGACCCCGACGCCGCAGGATGGCGTGAAGGAGCGAGGTCACCGCGCACCACGGCCTGATGGGAGTTGAGGCATCTGTCTCGCCCGTGATAAATAGCGAGCACCTGCGCTGCTCACGAACGAGCGCGGGGATGGAAGAGCGAAACGGAGGGAGGAGAGAGGTGAAGAGGCTGGAGGAGAGGAGTGGGAGAGGATAGGGGGAGGGGGGCGGACGGGCGGGGGGAGCAGAGGCAGAGCCGAACTCCAAATCGGCAACAAGAGACCTCACCTGCTTCAAGGACCTGAGCAATAAAACACGCAACCCCCATTTCAGCCCCTCGCCCCCTCTCTCCCCACCCCACACATCCCTCACATCCCCTCCTTTCTTGCCTCCCTGAGAGAAGTAGCCTCCCCCCCCCTCCCCTTCCCTCCTCCTCCATCCAAGATGTTTGTCTTGCTAATGTGGGGTACCTCGGGGAGAATCAGCCCCCAATGCAAGGAGGGCCGCCAGCCCCAACACTCTGGGGCCTCAATAAAGACGAACCACTGGACGATCCTGGCTGGAGCTGGACTGGGGGTTTCCGGAGAGCTGAGAGGAGGGCGAGGAGCACCCGCAGCATGAGCCGACCGGGAGAGGAGGGAGTTCCGCACCCCCGGGAGCCCTGTTACCCCCCCTCCTCCCCGTTGGGATCCCAGCGGAGGCCGACGGGCGTCTTACTGAGACGGCTGACCGGTGTCACCCTCCCCCTGGGCCAGGCCGACGCACCTCCGCCCGCGCACGCGGGGTCGGAGGGACGAGACCGAGGAATACGGAGCCTCCACACCTGTCGGAGCTCGAGACGTCCAGCGACGGAGAGACCGGAGGGGCATCTCGGGGACCCTCTGACCTATGCCCCGATGCTACCCTTCTCTCGGTAAGGTCCGCTGTTTTGTTTGATCTTGATTTTTCCCTTCATTCTCGCGTCCCCTCCTCATTCTTTTTATCCCCCTCACTACCTCCCCCCTTCTCCCTTTTACATTTCTACTCCCTTCTCTCTTTCACTTCTCCGGGTTTTACTCTTTCTTCTTCCGCTAGACTCTTCCCTGTTCCTGTTTTTTCTCTCCTTCTCTCGATGCTTCGTTCGCCCTAGCCCCGCCGCCTGTACCTCTCTTCCACCTTTGACGCCCCCCCCCCTCTCCTCCGCCCACGAGGCCCCACGAATGCTTCTCTTAGGGGCATGCGCAGCCAGAGATTTCCCCCGCCCCGTCCCTTACCCATTCCCCCGACCCCCGGACCCCCTGAATTTTTTCTCCCTCTTTATCGACCGAGAAAGAGAGGAGTAACCCCCCACCATTTTTTCCTCTTTCCTCCTCGCCCTCCTTCTCCCCTTCTCTCTCTCGACCCCGACCCTTCGACCGCCAGCCCCACGCATTGCCTCTCTTTTTCCGACCTTGCAGAGCCCCAGATGAGACCCCCGGAGTTCGGTACGACGAGAAGAATGATTGGTCGGGCTCCTCCCTTTCTGCCCCCGAGACGACGACCGATCTGCCCCCCAGAGAATCTGCAGAAGGAAAGGAAAAGGAATGGGGACCGACACGGAGAGAGGGGTCGGGGATAGTTCCCCTCCCTCACACAACCAAAAAGAATTCCCTTTACCCATTACCCCACTTTTCCCACCGTCCCCCCTTGCAACCAGCTGGCCCCTACTCAAGCACCAGGTTCGAACGGCGATCTTCGCGGGAAGTGAGGTCATTATAAGACACGGATTCGGCAAGAAAGAAAAATAGAAAATATTTACGCGGTCCAAGCCAATCCAATCGGTGGATGAGAACTGGAGCGGCTGCGAAGCACGACTCGGAGGAGAAGGGCCCATGGTCTTCATTCGTGCCCACGGTGGTAGGGCCCAACTCCCGTTCCGCCGCCACTTACTCTCCCGCGGTGGCCCTCTCTCGTGATCATTCTCCCGGCCCGCACCCCTCCCTGGCACCCGCCACAGGCCCTTTGTCTCCCTTGGCCTTTTCCCCCCAGTCGGAGTACTCGCCTTCGCGAAGAAGGGATGCAACATAAGGGATTTCCTTCAGTGAGTTTTTTTTTTGGTTCTTTGCTAATAGAACCTCCCGCGCGGGCACCCAAACCCAGCTTGCGGTCTTAGCCCTGGTTTACTGGGGTGTGCCGCCCCCGCCGTACTCTCAGGGAGGGAGTCCTGGGTGGTTGCCCGCGACAAGGTGACTCAGTGGACTGCCTTCACGGACCCCGAAACGAAGAAAATGAGCGCCAGCATGTGCTGGAGCACAGGCAATGTGTTCTGTCCAGAAGTAGGACTCGCCCATGCCCCTCCTCTCCGCCCCACATTCCTTCTACCTCTCTCTCCTCTTCAAATTTTTTGTCCCCTAAGCTCCCAATCGCTGACAAGAGAGTCAATCTTTAAGTCTTTCCGTCACAGTGCATTCCGATGCGAGGAGGGTTTGATCTGTCTAGGTGGTCGTAACACGGGACCTTGTGTATGTTTTTGTACACTGCGTCGCAAATCTATCGGCCCTCGCGCTCCCCTTCTGCGTATAGGACACATAGGCTCCTCGTTGACTCTTACCTAGGCACACGCCTCGCTCTCTCTCTCTCGCCTCTCTCCTCTCGACTCTCACGCGAGCAGCTCCTCTCGTCAGCGCATCACGTCTCTCATCGTCATCATATCAGCGCAGCGTCATCGACGCTCTCAGCGCTCATGTGCATCGTAGCTGATCATCATCTCGCATCATCTCTCTATCTCTCTCGCTCTCTGACTGGCGTCTCCTGCTCTCTGACTGCTCTCTACGCTTTCTCTCCTTACTGTCTCTCTCACTCTTTCTCTCTCTCCTTTCCTCTCTCTCTCTCCTCCACCGCAGGCAGCAGTGAGGTCATTTTGAACCACGTACATTTACGGGTCAAACTCCACTCGGAGAGCAGCTAGACTGTCTAAGTATCGGAACCCTCGTAAACAAAAGATACACTGGACCAAGATGATGAATGATAAACTGTAAGATCTCCTTCTCCTTGTCCCCTTTCTTGGTTATTTATGAAGTCACACATGCTATCATACATGCACTGCATGAAACTCTATTGGCTCGGCGAACATTCTTCTATAACGTTGTTGCGTGGAACGTAAACAAACCACTCGCACTTGAAAACAAGGGAAATGCTTTGGAGGTATAAAATGCCCAACTCCTTTGCAAAGGGGGAAAAGTGCATACCATTTTGACTGTGGATATGTAATCCTCTTTGAGAAGCCTCTCTATGTGACTGTGTGATATCATTATCCAAGCGTGTGATTAGTCACTGAGACTCTCTCAGCTGGCCGGTTGGTGAGCGGGCTGACTTGGGAGAATGAGCTCAAGTGCTTTTGGGTGAACGCGGAGCGCGACCGCAGCGATGTTTGGCATGTTAGACACTGTCAGACCGGGCCTGCTGCAGACAGCCATCTGATGTCTAGCTTTAGAATATACAGTACAGCATTAGAAAGAGAGACTGCCAAACAAAGGCAGGTATTAAAAGAACCCCTTCAAACCTAACATCTGTTGGGTTTTCCATTGAGAGCCCCATAAAGTTTCATCACATAGTTTCGGGTGATTCTGGGCCCTTCTCTCTGTCTCACTATGGGGAGGCAGTGGTTTGCTCTGTGAACCGTGCTCAGTTCAAAGCGGGGAGAGGAGAGAGGATGATGTATGGGCATATAGCTCAGACTGGACCACCGGGGTCATGGAACATGGCTTTTCGTGTGTGTGTGTGTGTGTGTGTGTGTGTAAGGATGTGTAGGTGGGTGTTTGAGTATGTACATTTGTTTGTGCGTGCGTGTATGCGTGGGTGCATGGGCCTATGTGTGTGTGTGTGTGTGTGTGTGTGTGTGTGTGTGTGTGTGTGTGTGTGTGTGTGTGTGTGTGTGTGTGCGAGGAGGAAGAGTACAGAAAGCAGCAGCAGAAACAGACATTGTCCATGCCTCCAATGTCTTCAGAGGTCATTACACATAGTTTTGCTTCTCAAGTGAAAGAACCCAGGGTGTGGGTGTGTGTGTGGTGTGTGTGTGTGTGTGGGTGGGTGTGTGTGAGTTTGTGGGCGGACGGTAGATGGGCTGGGAAGCACAGTGATTCAGCTGCACAGGAACAGACCATACATTTCCCAGAATGCACTGGGATATTTTAGCACCCTTGCCTGTTTTTGTTTGTGTGTGCGTGTTCTAATTACGTGAGAAGCGTGCGTTTGTGGTGTGTGTGGGTACCGCACGTTCTTTTCTGTGTGGCTGCTTTTCAAGATCATTGGTTTGAAGAGAGAGAGAGAGACAGAGAAAAGGAGGACGGAAAGAGAGACCAAGAGAGACAGGGCCGAACGAGACAGAACGACGGGAGGAGAGAAAGTGAGGCCGAGCGACGAAAAGGAGAGACAGACCGATAAGGGAGGAGAGAGAGAGAGGAGAGAGAGAGAGAGAGAGAGAGAGAGAGAGAGACAGCAAGAGAGGGGGAGAGGTGGTAGGGGCTGGTTCGGCAGGCGCGAGGCGAGGCTCTCCCACGTCCCTGCGCTCTCCCCTGGGCGACCTCGCTCCCCCCCACCCCCCCTGTCTGCATCGGGAGAGAGGGAAACGGACGAAGGATTTACTGTTGGGTCCTGACTTGTACACATTCCTGGTGTTGTTGCTCTCCCCTCGGCCCCTCGGCCATACCAAAGGCCTCTAAAACAACAGGCTGTCAGGTTGTGACAGCTGGCTTCAAACAGCTCCTACAGCAGCTCAGCACCCAAGTTCCCAGCCATAGAGAGAGAGACTGAGTGGGTGGGTGAGTGTGTACGTGTGTGTGTGTGTGTGTGGGTGTGTTACTTTGGCTGGTCCGCGAGCGTGAATCCGCGTGTATCTCTTACCCTGACATGAGACATGAGTAGGATTTCAGTGGCGAAGGCTGAACACTTGAACTCTTGCGACAACAACGTGTGCGCGTTACATCGACCCCGCACCCCGCCGCCACCACCCCGCCACCGCCCTCCCCCCTTCCTTCTCCCTCCGTGGCGAGCCCAGGTGGGAGGGGCGGCTTTAAAGAGCGGCGAGCCTCCCTGTGATTCAAGCGGCCGTCCAGGTGTGTGTGGGCTGCACCCCGCCTGTCTCCGCCGTGAAGGCCCTTTTTGTCTGAGCCCTGTCAACCAGGGTAGCAACCTCTGAGACTCTCCTCTTCCCTCTAGAGTGGTACCACACCTCCCAGGTACTTGGGACCCTGCAAGCCTCTGATGTGGGAGCTGGGAGGAACCAATACCCATCGGAGGGGGGTGTAGAGGAGCAGGTGGGCCAGGTGGAGTCAGCGCAGACAGGTGAGTAGGGCCAGCCCTCTTAGCACTAATGGGATAATTGTTTGCTCTCCACAGGTGCTCGCCTCCCAAATGAGGTCACAGCTCAAGTGTGGCTCTTCAGAAGTAGAGGGGGATTGGAATGTACAGGCTACCTTCGTGCTGGTGGGAAATGTGGGAAACACACACAAACACATTCATGTACACACACGGAACACCAGACGCACTTACACATGCATGAAAAACACACAGACAAAGAAACACACAAACAACCAGGAAATGAAAGAAAAATACATTTTCCGGGGGGACGTACACGCACTCTAAATCCTCACAAATGTATGTAGACGGAGGTCTTCTGAGGACAACAACTCCATTTCCAGATCGTGAATTTGAAGTTGTTGGCTCGCAGGCAATGACAAAATACATTTAAAAATTAACTTTTTGAGAGAACCCATCTTTCCTCATTGGAGACAGACGAGGGGTTACTGGGATGAAGAGAGGAACAAGAGAGAAATGGGGGGGAAATTAAAGAGATTTCTATTGTCTTTGATCAGGTTGTCAGTTGGATAGCTGGGGATTTAGGCTGCACTCTGGTCCTTGCTAGCAGGGCTGAGGCCTCTGGCTAAACTCTGGCTCAGATGAGAAATGAAGGAGAGAACATGTCAGACGATCACATGAAGATAAGCAACCTTGTGAAGAATGGTCAGGATGGGCCTGTAGCCTACGTATACGTGCAGACACACACACACACACACAACTGTGTCCGCATGCAGGCACACACACGCGCGCACAAACACACATTCAGATTCACGTCCAACAGTCTCATTGTCCTGCCCCCTTGGTGAGGAGGACATGCAGGTATTTACCTTCGTCCTTCCTGTGCTTTTCAATCTCTCATTGTCGTCGTCCCGTCCCGTCCCCCCCTCCTCCCAGCATTTTGTGAGTAGCCTCACAAAAAACATGTATTTTTTCCCTCCTTCACAGGTGTTTACATCCACAAACCGTGTACTGTTCCCCTTTCACAGGAAGCTGTAAAGACAGGGGGGGGGACACTGGATCTACAGCCTGTCCCAGAGGATTCATAAAAGGGAGAGAATTTGTCGTTTTTCCCAAAGCAAATATCTCCCGTTTGGTTACTCGGTTTTTATCACCTTAACTTGGGCCACAGCCTCGCTATGAGGGAGGAAGCCGGTATTAGCAGATCAGGTGCAATATGGCGGGCCGAGGAGTGAACCATTTCCTGTTGGTGTAACTTTATGCCCTTCCGAAGCCAATTAGCACAGCGATGAATGGGCGGTATTGAGTGAGGGCCTATTAAAGTCGGGCCGGGGCCCGGGGCTTGAGCTAGGGATGAGACCTGGAGCTGGGGCTTGGGTTGACGCTGTGCCCAGCACCGGGGATGGAGATGGGGGCTGGAGCTGTGGCTACATGGGGATATAAATGTTGGAAGGTACCCAGGGACCAGCACCCAGAGAGCCCTGTTCATCCAGGGGGAGAGACAGGATGAGGAAAGAGGGGGCCACTCAGATCTCATAACCTGCACTGGAGCAACGGCCAACATGGCTGACTTGACGAAAATGGAGGAGAACAAGACAAAACTCCTACGTGGATGAGACCGATCACAAAGCCAGGAGTCTGGAGAAAGAGGTAAGGAATGTGGGGACAATGGGATAAACAGCTATGTCAGTTGTGCCAGACTCTCCATTCTAGTTCATGGCCTGTTATTGTTATCTTTATTAACTTCAGCATCAACAGTGGACCCATCCTTTATTGCAGCATCATGCTACCCACGGCTACACCTACGCAAGCATTCAGAGACACAGACACACTAACAAGAGCATGCTCCGACACGTTTATGGATGCACACACCCACCCGCGCACAAACACACACGCACACCCGGACACACACCTCGGAATCGCGACAACATCTGGAGGAGCTCGTTCAATGCACAGACACACACTTCCTGGAGATCACCAGAGGAGCCATCAGACATGCTTCAAACAGCCCCCACACCAGCACTACACACACTCTGCACACACACACCAGCACTACACACACTCTGCACACACACACCAGCACTACACACACTCTGCACACACACACCAGCACTACACACACTCTGCACACACACACCAGCACTACACACACTCTGCACACACACACCAGCACTACACACACTCTGCACACACACACCACACACACACCTCTTGGCCACTGAGGACAGGCCAGATCAGACAAGTGGGGGGAACAAAGAGAGTCTCTTAGCACTCTGCAGCACTAAAGGTTAACTCTCCTAACACAAGGACGGGCATTCTTCTTTCTCTCTCTCTCTCTCTCTCTCTCTATCTCTCTCTATCTCTCTCTCTCTCTCTCTCTCTCTCTAGCTCTCTCTACTCTCTCTTCCCAGCTCTCTCTCTCTCTCTCTCTCTCTCCCTCTCTCTCTCTATCCCTCTCTATCCTCTCTCCTCTTTCTTCCCTCTCAACACAGCTTGTAATATACCGCCCTGCCTGGGCCTTGGGCCGACCAGAACACAGAAAGAGCCAGGGGGCACGGGGAGTTTCTTGTGAATCCATTTCAGTGTGTCAGGGTCAGGCCGTCTGGCCTTAACAAGCCCCTGCAACAAAAAAAGAGAGAAGGGAGGCCAGGCGAGTGTATTTGCTGACGTACAAAATCACTACAGGAACGAGGACGGACGGACGGACGGACAAGCAGACAGACAGTCACATCGACAGAAAGTTAAGTGTGATTGAATCCCAACAAAGTGGGAGATCCCACTGCAGATGCCTCATCGTGGTCCTTGAGGAGTGCCTCTTCCCTCAGCCCATCCTTCCACCTCTTCCTCTTCTCTCCTCCTCCTCCGTCTGTCTGGTTCCTCCTTTCTCCCTCCGTGTCACCGCAGATCTGACAAGACGCGGCAGTCAGGGTGAAGCCGCTGCAAACATTCACTGTTTTCAACAAGTAGAGGCAGGAAAGGTGTATTTCCACAGAAAAGGGGAGGGTGTCAGTATTTTCGTTCAGTGGGGCCTTGAGGAGCGCTCCCCTGTTCCTCTCGGTGTTCCCCTCTTCTTTTCCAGACAAACACTGTTTATCATTACTACCCCCCAACTGAGACCTCATCCCCTGCCCTGCCTCCCCACATCCTGCCCCCCCCCTCACCTTCTCACCCCTGAAACCCCACCCACCCACCCTACCCCTCCACCCATCCCTTCACACATTCTCTCCCTCCGTCCCTCCCTCCTTTGCCAGCCTCCAGCCTCACCCTGCTCCACCACCTAGTGAGCACATTTCCTCATGCCCCCCCCCCGCCCCTCCTGCCAACAAAGAAAGAAAAAGCTTTTACTCATTAGTGTGCGACCCCTGCCCCCCAGGCCACTTTTTAAGAGGCTCTACTTGACTCCTGACATGGCCGTCAGCTATCAAAACATGTGTGTTCAGAGCAGGCAGACCTAGGTGGGAGGTGGGACAGAGGAGGTGGTGGTGGTGGTGGAGTATTGATGGGGTAGATGTGTGTGTGACAGCAGCCTGACAGAAGACAGACAGGTTCACTGCACGACATGATACGACACAACTCCTCCGTGGCAGTCTGGAGCAACAAGCCGACAAGCCCTTTGAGAAAACCCAGGATCGAGGTTCCAATGTCGGGTGGGTCTCGCCGCCGGTGTGGTCGGGTGCCGGGGGCACGGCGAGGGGTTCTGAGGGAGTCGAGGGGATGGGTGAAGGCACGAGTGTAGCATGTCAGTGTCAGGGAAATGTTGCTGATCCTTTTCTAATGGTTCACAGAAGTTGGCAGAGGTGAAGTTTTCACGGAGGTCTGACGTGTTTGTGTCTCTGATTTCACAGATGATTTCACACACACAAACACACACTTAGTCGCCCCCTCACACCTATTATCCTGTGACTAGGGCTGAGCGCTGACTTGAATGGCCTGGGTTATTTGAAGCGTGTAGAGATGGTTGTATTGTGTGTGTGTGTGTGTGTGTGCAGGCGCTTGTATGTGTAAACGTAAGTGTGTATGTGTTTGCATGGTTAAAGGAGGTGTGTAGCCGTGTGTGTGTGTGTGTGTGTGTGTGTGTGTGTGTGTGTGTGAATGTGTTTGTGTGTCTAAACGTGAGTAGGTGTGTGTGAACCTCCTGTGCAGCCAAGGGAGGTCTTTAATGAGTAAACTGACAGGTTCCTCCCCAGGGCACAGCACAGCTACTGTAGTAATAGCTCTTCAATTGCTGACAGATTCATACATGCTCCGTGTTTGATGTGGCTCGCTCACTCCCCGCCAGCGCTGACCTCGTCTTTTGACATTTTCTTCCCAGAAGAGGAACAGGTAATTAACATCTTTTTCTGTGTGTTACTGTCATGTAGCGCTCTTCATGTAACCCCCGCCATGGATACCGTCTATCTCAGACTGGAGGAACACACAATCATCTCCGTCACCGTCATTATCCGGGGGTGGATCCTCCGGGCCTTTCTGAGCTCATCAGGTGCAAATGGTTACGTTTTAAATAGACCTACTTTGATCTTGGCATAGTGTGAAAGTGGCACAGGTATCTTGAACTTTGTCTCTCCGGTATGCTATCATCAACTTTCACAACAGCCCTTCTGACATGTTAGCCATAACACAACAATAAAGAGGAAACTGAGTTGAAATCATATGATCCTAAGCTTGGTCTAGGGTTCAAAGTTTACCGTTTAGGGTTCAGGGTTCAAGGTTTAGGGGGCTGAGGCTGGGGTGGAAGGGGGCTGAGAATGAGAGTGGGTGTACATCCGTTCATGTGTGTTTATGTGTGTGTTTATGTGTGTGTTTATATGTGTGTGTGTGTGTGTGTGTGAGGCTCCTGCGGGGCCTGTCCTCACCACTCCACCAGCCAGCCGCTGTGTTTGGACAGGGTTTATTTTCAGCCTCTCCATGGATGTTTAGCATGAAACCCTACCCTGCAATAACCACGCACCCAGCTACAGAGGGGACATGTGGCCACCAGACTCCCTCAAACCCCCCTCCCTTCTCACCCCTCTCTTCCCTACCTCCTGCTCTCCTCCCTATACTCTCCTCTCTACTTCCACCTTTTATCTCTCTACCTCCTTCTCTCATCCTTACCGACCTCCTCCTCTTCTCTTCTTGCTACTCTCTCTTCCATTCATTCTTCTTTACCTCCTCTTCTCACGTCCTTACCTACCTCCTCCTTTCCTCTTCACCTCCTCCTCTCCTCTTCACCTCCTCCTCTCCTCTCTCTCTACCTCCTCCTCTCCTCTTCACCTCCTTCTCTCCTCTCTACCTTCTCCTCTCCTCTCCTCTTCACCTCCTTCTCTCCTCTTTACCTCCTCCTCTCCTCCCTCCAGTCCTCTCCATTGTCTCTTCATCTTCTCGCTCCCTCCCGCCGTCTTTTTCATGTCCTTGGAAAACGGTGCTTCCCGTGGCATGAGCAAACATGTTTGGATGTCTCTCCCTCCTTGCTGCGGACCAGGAACAGGTCAGCCCCATGCACTGCTGTGTCCCGTCAGGACCAGCCCATGCAGAGGACCAGCCCATGCAGCGGCAGCATGGTCGACCACACGTCTCAGGGAGCTGCAGGGACCTCCACACTCTGAAGCGCCCGCGGGCCTTTCCAGACCCACACGAGAGGCCAGGTCTCAGATGCTGAAGACACTGAATGACGGGGTAGGTATGCGTATGTGTGAGGGAAGGGGGAGGAGGGGATGGGGGTTGTGTGTGTGCACATGAACACACCTATCCTGCTTGAATAGGCTGCCCTCTAGTGTTCAGAGGTATAGCCTTGCTCTTACCTGGGGTGGGTGTCAACAGCCTACCAAAGCGTCCTGCTTATGGTTACTTTACAGTTTACACCATTCAAAAACAATCAGGGGGACATCTTGTCAACGTGTTTTTAAAATGCAATATGCTGTGTTTCTTATTATACACGGTAAAGGTTCTAGATCAATATATTGTCAGATGGATAAGTAGGAGAGTAGGTGGCCACTACAGACTATTAAAATACAGCCGCCCCTTCCCTTCAAATCTACAGCAGGACCTGACCTGTAAACTACCCCGCTCACAGGTGCTCCTCTGGCTCCACACTGCTCCATTCTTTCATCCTGTGACAGTGTACACCCTGGTACGCAATGATTGCTTTCCAAACACAGCCACGCAGACAAATCCAAGATGGCCGACTTCAAGGACTAAGAAGCCATTGTCGGTGAAGCATGTTTTTTTCTCCCTCAAGCCGCCCAATCTCCCCTCCCCCTCCTGGCTCAGTGACGAGCGAGGTCCCTATGATGTGGTCATTAACTCCCAGGGGTCAGAGGTCAAACAGAACATCAACATTTCATGCACATCATACTCGGCCGAGTTCAGACCCTTTCTCCCCTTGTGAGCCCTGTGGAGGCGTTGGTTTAGTGGAGAGTAGGTAGGCCACATGAGAGAGATTCTGGGAGAGGGAGGGAGGGAAAGAGAATGATAAAGGAGCTGCAGTAGGCTGACAAGGGCCCTAAAATATCTCCTCACCCTCGCCTTATTATGGCCTCGAGCAAGTAAGTCTGTCCAAGAAC
Organism: Mallotus villosus; assembly: GCA_903064625.1. NCBI lineage: Eukaryota > Metazoa > Chordata > Actinopteri > Osmeriformes > Salangidae > Mallotus > Mallotus villosus. The sequence goes on along the minus strand of CAEFZP010004495.1, from coordinate 19,725 downwards.
TTACATGGCAGAACTGTACACACACACACACACACTCGAGACCAGGCCTTAGCCTGGCCTTCTACTGTCCGTGTGAAATGATCTCATGGAGAGTAAGCGACACGTGAAGCCCGTGTAGATACACTCACTGTTTGCTCTGGTCACTCTCCCATGAACAACCAACGATTGGCTTGTATGTAACCTCCCGCCTCTCCGTTTTAGATACAGCTGCAAAGCAGCGTTCGCTCTGGTCAGGTTACGGTCACTGTACAGTGGACCACGGAGCGAAGCATCAAAGTATTTTGGAGCTGTTTTCACCTGTTATGTTTTAGAATCGGGCGAAGCTGGTTCATGAAGGAGGACGTGAGACATAGCCGCGTCACAGCAGCGCGTCATTAGCAACGCATCATATGACGTGCAGGGTACACCGTCTAATAGGGCGGGGTATATAGCGGGGTTTCCCGGCATATGCTAGTGCGACATAGACATCAGTCATCCTGCTGTTTCCTGTATCTAAACGCTGAGTCCGATCGATCTGGTTCCTGGGTGAACAATGAACAATGTGTCGTCAGGAGGTTCCTGTGTCTGTCTATGTGGTCGTCGAAGTCTGGCCTGGTTCGTGTGGACCTGGAGTGGTTAGCGAGCAGTGCTGCATGGCTCGCAACAATGGCGTGGTCCTCCGCACGTATGCGACTGGTGTGGAGCTTCGCTCGTCAACCGCTGGTGTTTTCTACGGATCCCCGGGTTGTATGTGTATTTCGCTGACGGGGTGCAGCCTTCACTGCGCGGTGTAGGATGTGCTTCGTTTGTTGGGGCGGTATCGTGGTCTGGTTAATGACCTAGCACTAAGAGCTTTCTTCCAGTCGGTATGTAGAGGCGCGTGCCTCAGTTGGTAAGCTACGTCTGCTACGTGAATGAATGTATGTTTGCCGGATTTATGGCTGGGTGAAATGTCTGCTCGGTGTCGCTATTGTGTGTGCTAATTGCAATGGGTCTCGGGAGCCTACGTGTCGCTAGGTCTAGCAAGGAATCCGTGGCCCATGCACTTTTGTAAGCTCGCGCTTGGAAGTCGCTTGGACAAAAGCGTCTGCTAATGAATTCATGTCATTGGATGACTTCATAGACATGTTTGCATGTCGTGATGAGTCCGGCGGGGGTCGGGCTGTATGTAGGCCGTGATCAGTCGGAGTTTCGTAGTCTCGATGGCATGGCTGCCGGTAATAGGTGCGTTCGACATGGATTGCGGCTGCATGCACCGACCGGCAGTCGAGGAGGAGTTCACAGCTGAAGTCGGACATTCAGCTTCTCGTGGTTTGCTGCGCGATCAAGCGCGTCTGCGTACTTGAATATTTGTGATAACCTAGTCTTTCCGTTCATGGGAAGGCGGATGACGCACCGTTTTCATCAATGTTTTCTTCAATGACCTATCGGTCCGAGTTCAGCATTGGCAGACCTGAAGGTGTCTGACTATAGGCCTACATCTGGCCGATCATAAATAACTGTGTCGTCGTTAGGACCCAATACCGGTTCCTGGCTGTTCCTACTGTCTCTGTTCGGCAATGTAGCTCGATGTCAGTCAATCGCGGGCAGGCTCGGGTAGGCTCTCTCGCCGACGCGTCTGGTGATGCCCTTCGACGGTCGCAGTGGCGCCGGTCCGGATTCATGGCGATCGCGGCTGTCTCTATGCTCTTCTGGCTGTGCTTCGCATTTCGACGTTTCGTCCGAGTCCTGTGGGGTCGGCTGGCCGGTTGCTGGGTCGGTGTGCATTCGGGCTGCACCTGTCGGCCGATTTTGTGTTCGTTTTTCGTCCTCGCTCCGACTCTGTGAGTCATGTGTAGTTGCTCGGTAGTCTTTCTTTCGCATGCGCCTCGTTCTCGCGGCGGTCGTCGTTCCCGTCTTTGGCTACATCGTCCGGCGCTGCGCAATCTCGTTCGTGGATGTGAGTTTGCGCTCCGATTGCGTTCTGGACCTTGGTCGCGGGCATCGGACTTGGGTTGTCGTTTTCTGTGCGGACAGGGGCAATTGCGGCTCCCTGGCTTGCGGGCTCCGTTGTGTTGGGGGTTCGACGCTATGAAAGGTTTGTGGCTCGGTGGATGGAGTCGGCGGGCGATTCAAGTCATAGCAATGTTCGAATTGAATCCCACTACTTGTACCCCACTTGTCTTAGGTAGTAGGGGTGGCATGTGTGTTATATGTTCTTAGGTTATAGGTGGTATAGGCATAGCCTATTAGAGGTTCACCATATTGTATTAACATGGTCGTATTTAGGGGGTGTACTATTTAGCGCAGCATAGATGTAATGTATGTTGTGTGTACTCATGTTATGTATGCAGGTTGCTTTGCGGTATCTTGTCCTAATAAGTTCAGGGCCCATTTGACCTGGTGTTTGTGCATTTGACAAATACTTGAATGTGACTTGTATCCTATCCCTGTAGCGTCTGACGTGGGGTAAGCTAATATGGTGCAGGAAGAGGATCGTTGTGTCTGTGATATGAGGACAGTGACGATCAAAGGGTAGATCCTCTGACATTTGATTAACAGTAGTGAGACGTCTTACAGTGGAAGTGCATCACGGGTATGTTGCGGGCGTATTGTGTCCCGGTTGGGTAACAACCGAGCCCCTGTTCGTCACCGATGCCGGGGAAGCATGACTACATTAACGGCCACCGGGAGGCTTGGAATATTGTGCCGGAGCTGTGGTCGGGACCCTAAACAACGTTGTGTCTCAAGTGGTCTCGGCTCACCGCTCAGCCTTGGGTCGTTGGTCTGCAACATTTCAATGTTACATTAGGACTGCAGTGATGTTCTGGAAGGCAGAGGAGGATGGCGTACCCTACCTCCTAACTACCTAACATCACTAATGTCATGTATTGTGCCTAATATTTACAAATATGTTTCGTCAGGTGGCTGGCCAGGTGCAGCAGCGCGTGGTGTCAGGTGACCCAGTCGCCATCAACGTTGGTATGTCGAGGCAGTGCCTCAGTCGGTAAGTCGAGGCAACGCCTCAGTTGGTATGTCGAGGCGCGTGCCTCCGTTGGTATGTCGAGGCAACGCCTCCGTTGGTATGTCGAGGCAAAGCCTCAGTTGGTATGTCGAGGCAAAGCCTCAGTTGGTATGTCGAGGCAACGCCTCAGTTGGTACGTCGAGGCAACGCCTCAGTTGGTATGTCGAGGCGCGTGTCTCAGTTGGTAGAGGCAAAGCCTCAGTTGGTAGAGGCAAAGCCTCAGTTGGTAGAGGCAAAGCCTCAGTTGGTAGAGGCAAAGCCTCAGTTGGTAGAGGCAACGCCTCAGTTGGTATGTAGAGGCAACGCCTCAGTTGGTATGTCGAGGCGCGTGTCTCAGTTGGTAGAGGCAAAGCCTCAGTTGGTAGAGGCAACGCCTCAGTTGGTATGTAGAGGCAACGCCTCAGTTGGTATGTAGAGGCAACGCCTCAGTTGGTACGTCGAGGCAACGCCTCAGTTGGTATGTCGAGGCGCGTGCCTCAGTTGGTAGAGGCAAAGCCTCAGTTGGTATGTAGAGGCAACGCCTCAGTTGGTACGTCGAGGCAACGCCTCAGTTGGTATGTCGAGGCGCGTGTCTCAGTTGGTACGTCGAGGCAACGCCTCAGTTGGTATGTCGAGGCGCGTGTCTCAGTTGGTACGTCGAGGCAACGCCTCAGTTGGTATGTCGAGGCGCGTGTCTCAGTTGGTAGAGGCAAAGCCTCAGTTGGTAGAGGCAAAGCCTCAGTTGGTAGAGGCAAAGCCTCAGTTGGTAGAGGCAAAGCCTCAGTTGGTAGAGGCAAAGCCTCAGTTGGTAGAGGCAAAGCCTCAGTTGGTAGAGGCAACGCCTCAGTTGGTAGAGGCAAAGCCTCAGTTGGTATGTAGAGGCAACGCCTCAGTTGGTATGTAGAGGCAACGCCTCAGTTGGTACGTCGAGGCAACGCCTCAGTTGGTATGTCGAGGCGCGTGTCTCAGTTGGTAGAGGCAAAGCCTCCGTTGGTATGTCGAGGCAAAGCCTCAGTTGGTATGTCGAGGCAAAGCCTCCGTTGGTATGTCGAGGCAAAGCCTCAGTTGGTATGTCGAGGCAACGCCTCAGTTGGTATGTTGACAATCCGAGCCCTTCTCCGGAAGGGTTCCCGTTTCCGCGGTTGGGGCGTCGTAGGCCTCCGGGTCTCCGTCCCCCTAAGGTCAGACCACGGCAGAGCACGGCAGGAGGGTTCCTGCGGTTCTCCTTTTCCCCCCTTCCATTCTCCCCCCTCTCCGGAGGGGGGGGTGGTGGCGCCCACGTTCTTCGTAGGTGCGGGCGCGGCTGCCTGCGGACACCAATGGTCTGCTTGCTGCCCGCGTTACGCATGCGGAGGTGCGGGGGTGAGGGGGGGGAACTGGGTTCCGCTCCTGGTTCTTCTCCTCTTAGCCGAGCCCTGCCTCTGACCTCCGCGAGCGGTGTGATTCCCTCCTCTTTCCGTCCCCTCTTCCATGTATAGGGTCTGATGCTACTAATAATGTTTTGTTTGGTGGCTGGCCGGGCGCGAGTATGCCGCAGCATGTGGAGAGACAGGTGACATAGTCGCCATCAAAAGTTGGTATGTCGAGGCGTACCTCGGTCGGGAGGTAGACCGAGGCGGAGCACGGCAGGAAGGTTCCTGCGGTTCTCCTTTTCCCCCCTTCCGTCGTCCCCCCCTCTCCGGAGGGGGGGGTGGCGGCGCCCACGTTCTTCGTAGGTGCGGGCGCGGCTGCCTGTGGACACTAGTGGTCTGCTTGCTGCCCGCGTTACGCATGCGGAGGTGCGGGGGTGAGGGGGGGGGACTGGGCTCCGCTCCTGGTTCTTCTCCTATCAGCCGAGCTCCGGCCTCTGACCTTCGCGAGCGAATGTGGAGCGACAGATGCAGCTAGGGGCACTCTCTGCTCTGAGATACGATGCTGAGGGTAAGTATGTATGGCTAACACAACGTTAATCTCAGTGAATTCTAGCATAACGGGCACCACATACACACAGCAGTCTCATACATTTTGTCTCGTCGGCATGTGGTTTTGTGTTGGGGTATGCGTCGCTGCTCTCTGCTCGGAGGTCGAGACGGTGTCTCCGTTGGGTGCGGCAGGGAGCCGATGCAAGCAGAACCACAATGCCAAACCAAATGTACAATAATGTATTGTACAATGTGCAATAAAGCATCAAGTAAACTTATACTGAGGAGTCCTCCTGCCTGAATCGGGCGAAGCTGGTTCATGAAGGAGGACGTAAGACATAGCCGCGTCACAGCAGCGCGTCATTAGCAACGCATCATATGACGTGCAGGGTACACCGTCTAATAGGGCGGGGTATATAGCGGGGTTTCCCGGCATATGCTAGTGCGACATAGACATCAGTCATCCTGCTGCCTCCGCCTCCCCGGCCTCCTCCCTTGTTTTCTTTTTTCCTTTGTCCTGTAGGGGGTATGCGTCGCTGCTCTCTGCTCGGAGGTCGAGACGGTGTCTCCGTTGGGTGCGGCAGGGAGCCGATGCAAGCAGAACCACAATGCCAAACCAAATGTACAATAATGTATTGTACAATGTGCAATAAAGCATCAAGTAAACTTATACTGAGGAGTCCTCCTGCCTGAATCGGTCATTGGGAGCTGTGTGAGGTCCTCGTTAAGCTCTCAATTTGTCTCTCGCGCACGTCAAAGTAGGGCAGTACAGTAAACATTTGAGAGAGTAATTGCTCAGGCTGGATTAATACCATACAGACATGCTCAGTTGGTGCAAAGCACAGTTCAAGATGAATCCGTTGTTCCCGGAGAAGCCGCACAACATTAACGAGCTGTAAAGCTGCAAACGGACATGGCTAGTCTCTGCGACTTGTTTGCTCCCTGGAGGACATTGACTCACACAATGGCCACAATTGGCCATTGTGTGAGTGTGTGTGTGTGTTTGTGAAAGAGAGAGAGCGAATGCTGGTTGAAGCACTAAGACTACACACAGTATCAACCTGCTCTGTTGATTCTCAGGTGCCGGAAGTGGTGTATATGAGTGCATGCCTGCATGGATGTATTTGCGTGTGTGTCTGTTCAGTATGGGTGGGTGCAGTTGGGGGGTTGGGGGGTGAACTAAGGGGGCAGTAAAGGAGCTTGACTAAACCAAGCGTTTGTACATAAATTGACATGTGCAATTAGGGAGATGTACACAGTCCCCCTGGTCTGTTTAAGATCCGGAATAGTTTCCTAACAGTTTCAAGATGCCCTACTCTGGCTGTGGTTCCACATTTAAATCGGTTTTGACCTTACTGAATAATGGTGCTGGTGAAGTTCCTTCTGCTCTCTTTGGCCACTGGCCAACTCCACTTCATGTGCTCTGTACAACAAACACTGAGAGGGAAAAGGAGAGTGGGCTTGTCACTGGAATCGGTTGGGAAGTAAATGAAGCACTGAGCTGAACTTTAGTTCCTTACAACCAATTTTGCAATCGCATCATAAACATGTTTGGTTTGGCCTTCCTGTTTATACCCTGTGTAGAAGTGCAGGGGGACATTAAACCAGGAATAGCTGGAGCAGCTTAATACACTCCGCCTGGAAGTCTTCAGGCTGAGAGGCAGCAGTCAGCTCTCCTGGCTTTCCACCTCTCTCTCTCTCTTTCCTTCTCCCACTTTCTCTCTCTGTCTCTCTGTCTCTCCCTCTCTCTCTCTCCCTCCCTCTCTCTCTCTCTCTTTCCCTCTCTTGTTTCTCTGCCTCTCTGTTTTACTTTCACTCTTCCCGAATTCATTCTTTTAATCTCTTCCCTTCTACTTACATCTGTTTCCTTCCCCCATTCCCCCATTCGACAGAGACGCACACGCAAAGCGCTGAGCTGCAGTCCAGACAACAGCGGAACCTAGAGGGTTAAAGACAGCTGCCAACATCTGTAGCTGTGGCTGGCTTGTAATTGTGAGGCCCAGAGATTGAGTGAGCCGCATGGTGGAGGGGGCCTGGAAGGCTGCATATTTCAACCAAGTGTTCACAAAGCAGCTTTCCGGCCGGCCATGTGGACTCAATGACGGCGTCCATGGGCGTGCTGCGTTCCTATGAAATATTAAATCTGCCTGGCCCCCGAGCGCGGACAGACCACCTGCAAGCAAGCGTGGCGTGCGGCGAGCAAAGGGGATCGGATGTCCCCTAGCAGCTCGCCACACGCGCACGCAAACATACAAACACACACACGCGCGCTCGTTTTCTGTTTCTTGCACGCTGACACACAAACACGCAGACATTCTTTAAATGTCCCAGCAAAGTCTGTGTGTATACTATCTCACTCAAAGGCATGTTCCTCAAATGCACAGTATGTAAACACACAGGAACTGTGTACAGTACATGGAAACACTCATTCAGGCCTGCATGTCAAGCGAACAGGCATTCATAGCTAAACTTACAGTATTCCTAACACAAACATGAAAACACAGTGTTCTTTCAACATTCCCATTTGTAACCCAAATAAAACGGATCTGGGCTGCCTTGACGCAGCCTTGACACCCCCCAGTGTGAGCGGGGAGACACAGGGGCACAGGGACGATGCACAACCCCCCCAGAGCCCCTCCACCAGGCCTCTGACCACTCTGACACTCTTCCTCTACCCCCAGCAAGCAGTCCATGGCAATGGCCCCATCCCTTGCCCCAAGTTTGTATTAGATAACACCAAACGGGCTGTTGTGCAGGATGAAGAGAAAAGGAAGAAGATGAAGAAGAAAAAAAGAAACATTTGAAAAAAAGCAGCACTTGGAATGTTCAGAGCCCCGTGGAAGGAACTTAAGCCTCCATGGAAACGCGGCCAAGAGGACGACGGGTGCTTGACGACGGCCGACCCCTCAGGGGCCTCGTCCGTTTACACGTCGCACGGCCATGGCCTCCCGGCCGCTCCCCTGAGGTGCTCCCCCTCCCTCTCCTCCCTCCTCCTCTTTCTCCGTGCCCCGCCAGCCCAGATGTCCGTCTGTTTATGTGGGGCAGCGGTCATGACAGCCGGCCTGCACATGCTCATGGTGCACTGAGGGGGGCGCCGCGAGGCTCCAGAGGAAAGAGCTGACGGCTCTGGTTACTGTCGGCCTCCAACAGCAGGTTCGGGATCGCTTCTCCCACCTTAGTTCTGTTGCCTTGAACCATTGCAGGCTGTACAAGCTAAATAATCAACCCTGTCAACTGAAATAAAGCCATGATATGGACTCCTGTCCTTTTCTCCATAACTGGAGGGGAGAGAAGCCAATACTGACTGCAGGTGTGCAGACCGCAAGACGTTGAAACGCTGGGTTACATATGCTATTCCACAATCTGTGTATTAGAATGTGGACATTTACAGAGCTTTGAACTGTCAAGCAGTTGATGTTAGAGCCTTTAACTAAAGAAAAATGGATTATTAATTTACAGACTTCGGCGACACCCTGTGGACAACTGTGTTATGGCAGCATTTTCTGCGTTTTTGGTGCTGTTGGCTGGTAAAGCACGCCTTCATTGTTTTGAAAAAAAACTTGGTCAAACAATTTGTCATACATACTGTAAAGTCTGAATTTAGGACTGCATTAACACTGATTTCAAAGTTTCTGGTTTCAAAGTAACCTACCTTTACTTATGCAAACTGCATGCCCAACTTAAAATGCCTAATATGCCTGACTTCCATATATGATGTTACTTTCATACATTTTGTTTAAATAGAATGTTTGTGTTACACTGCTTTGTGCCTGAGTTGTCCTTTGGGCTTTAAAAAGTTGAATACATTCAGACTACACTTCCTAGACTTGTCTTCAAAAGAATGTTAACATGATTGAACACATCCCTTAAAGAACCCAAACAGTGATTTTTTTATGTCAAAGTACTCTGCAATGATTCATATTTTTTTCAAAATGCTTATCGCACATAAAAATTCTTTAAAAAATCTGAAAAGTGGAAAGTGGCCGGAAAAATCTGGATACCATGACCATTTAAATTTTAAATGTTCAAATATCACAGGCCACGCCCCACAACAGTTGCTGCTTGTGCAAACCGAGTAGAAACAGGCAAGGTGATAGGTTATTGTTCTCTCAACGTCGCGTAATGTCGAAAAAACATAAAGTCAACGTAAGTATTATTTTAAGTAGGCCTATAAGTATCTTCCTTCTATTAACATTAGCAACGCTAGAACACTTAATGCCTTGGTAAACTCAAATGTTCGTACGTGTACACGCGAGAGCTACGCAAGCGCCATTGTTCACATACTCCACCGTTGTTTATCAACATGGATGTTTTAGTTCTGTCTTCTATAGGAGGCAGGTCTGCGACAAAACATGGTGTGACTAAATACGTTGTACAACAGCTATAACCATTGTAACATAGGCGGAGGTATTGTTAATCTTTATCTGACCGTGAGCCAGCTCACATTCTTTGCTCTTTAAAATGTACCGCCGTTGTGTACTACTTCTTCACTGTTTCCTGATTTTATTTCGCAGCACGTCAGATGATCTTTGGTATACTGCGCCACCAATATTTTTGGTATTGCACTTTGCATATGCGTACATTTAAAGGCCAGGGAAACGTGCACAATGTACACACACCAAACAAACTCATTATACGTGCGGCAGCCATTCAACATGCGTAAACAGCGTGCAGTATATTTCAGCCATTAAATGTACGTGTGCGCAAGCTGTCTCCAGGACCCTGAAGCAAGCAGGAACGAATGTCTGACCTCTCTCATCCTGGTCACAAACTGTTTCAGACACTCTCCCCACAGCAGGAGGCTGCGGTCCATCAGGACCAACACTTCACGCCACCAAAACAGCATCTTCCCAGCCTCAGCTGGCTTTATCCACAAGGTCTGGGTCCACCCACTGACAGATTTCAACATTACATAAAGGCACTTCTTATACTGTCTTGCACATCTTCTTAAACTTAATGTTGTAAATGTGTTCTTATCCTCTAAGGCTCTTCATTTAGGCCTACTTAAGTAATATTGTACACATTTTTATATAGGCTATTCGTAAATGTATTTTTTAATTTATATTGTATTACTTGTTTTATCTACTTACTATGTTTATTGTTATGCACCAACCTACCAAAGCAATTTGTTGGTATGTGTCAATTTACTGGGCAACAAATCTGATTCTGATTCTGCAGGTGGACATTCTGGTTATTCTGCCAGCTTTTGGTGACTGTTTGTTCAGTGTACGGATTTGTGAAATACACACAGCAAGCTACCAATTGTTGTACCTTCTTTCTGTTGTAGAGATGGATGGAAAAGATGGCGCCCAGTTCAGAATCCCCAAGAAGAAGAAGAATCTGACTGATGATCTGCGGTTGATAGCTACGGACGTAGCTTATGAGGGCATGAGCACACAAGAGGAGAACGTAAGTATTATATTAAGTATACTCTGTGGTATAACTGTCTTACTTCTATGAACATTAGGAATCCGAGAACACTTAATGCCTCGATATGCTCCAGTTTCGTACGTGTACACGTGAAAGCTACGGAAGCGTCATTGTTCACATACTCCACTGTTGTTTGTCAACATGGATGTTTTATTTCTGTCTTCTATAGGAGGCAGGTCAGCGACAAAACATGTTGTGACTAAATACGTTGTACAACAGCAATAACCATTGTAACATAGGCAGGGGTATTGTCAATGTTTGACTGTGTCTCTTGCGAGCCAGCTCACATTATTTGCTCTTTAAAATGTACCACCGTTGTGTACTACTACTTCTTCACTGTTTCCTGATTTTATTTCGCAGCACGTAAGATGATCTTTGGTATACTGCGCCACCGATATTTTTGGTATTGCACTTTGCATATGCGCACATTTAAAGGCCAGGGAAACGTGAACAATGTACACACCAAACAAACTCATTATACGTGCGGCAGCCATTCAACGTATGCTTAAACAGCGTGCAGTATATTTCGGCCATTAAATGTACGTGTGCGCAAGCTGTCTCCAGGGCCCTGAAGCAAGCAGGAACGAATGTCTGACCTCTCTCATCCTGGTCACAAACTGTTTCAGACACTCTCCCCACAGCAGGAGGCTGCGGTCCATCAGGACCAACACTTCACGCCACCAAAACAGCGTCTTCCCAGCCGCAGCTCGCCTCATCCACAAGGTCTGGGTCCACCCACTGACAGATTTCAATATTACATAAAGGCACTTCTTATACTGTCTTGCACATCTTCTTACACTTAATGTTGTAAATGTGTTCTTATCCTGTATGGCTCTTTATTTAGGCCTACTTATGTTTTATTGTACACATTTTTATTATAGGCTATTCGTAAATGTATTTTTTATTTATATTTTATTACTTGTTTTATCTACTTACTATGTTTATTGTTATGCACCAACCTACCAAAGCATTTTTTTTGTATGTGTCAATTTACTGGGCAACAAACCTGATTCTGCCGGTGGACATTCTGGTTATTCTGCCAGCTTTTGGTGACTGTTTGTTCAGTGCACGGATTTGTGAAAAACACACAGCTGGCTACCAATTGTTGTACCTTTTTTCTGTTGTAGAGATGGATGGAAAAGATGGCGCAAAGTTCAAAACCCCCAAGAAGAGGAAGAATCTGACTAAAGATCTGCGGTTGATAGCTATGGACGTAGCTTATGAGGGCATGCGCACACAAGAGGAGAACGTAAGTATTATATTAAGTATACTCTTTGGTATAACTGTCTTACTTCTATGAACATTAGGAATCCGAGAACACTTAATGCCTCGATATGCTCCAGTTTCGTACGTGTACACGTAAAAGCTACGCAAGAGGCATTGGGCCTCATTCTCGAACATTTTCTTAAGTTTCTTCTTAAATGTTTCTTATGTGCTTCGGAAAAAACAACGTAAGAAAAAGACGTCCGCCAAATTCATGAACGCTTAAAAATGTGTTCCTACGCAGCAGAATTTTTCTGAACTGTGCTCCCGGGAAAGGTTTTCTTAAGTTGAAAGCGCGTCCTCGTGCTCCTGAATTTGCATACATACACGCCCCGGCAGCTCCTTATAAGGGCACGCAACAGCAGTGACGTGTGCAGTCAGAATCGACACAATTAAGAAAACAATTAGGAAAGCAACAGGAACGCAAGTTATTTGCTCGAGCAACAGTAATTGTGTCATATTGTATGCCTAAGATCCACACTCGTCCCTTTAAATAGGTCATGTGATCAGTGATAATTGGATGGGCTGGTTGAATTTACATGATGTTCAAGTCCAAGTGCAAGTTAAAGGTTTTATTTGTCATATATAACATCACACCAGTAAGATGAGCAGTGGAATTGTTCTCCACTTGATCTAACAGTGTGCATACTAAGCAAGGTAAATTATTATAATTATTTTAATCCGCGGATGTCTGTAGAGTTGATGTGAACGCAATCACCAACGATTTCTCACAAATTCATTAACACGAATGCGATTCCCCTTGTGGTTTTTTAAGGAATCGCATTTGAGACAACTCTGGCCTGATTTACGACTGCTATTTCGGAAAGTCTTCTGAAGTTAAGAACAAATTAAGAACAAATCCCAGATAAGAAAACTTTCATGAATGCCACATTTTTTCCTAAATCCAATTAAGAAGAAATTACTTCTTAAATTCTTCTTAACTGCGTTCGAGAATGAGGCCCATTGTTCACATACTCCACTGTTGTTTGTCAACATGGATGTTTTAGTTCTGTCTTCCATAGGAGGCAGGTCAGCGACAAAACATGTTGTGACTAAATACGTTGTACAACAGCAATAACCATTGTAACATAGGCGGAGGTATTGTCAATGTTTGACTGTGTCTCTTGCGAGCCAGCTCACATTATTTGCTCTTTAAAATGTACCACCGTTGTGTACTACTTCTTCACTGTTTCCTGATTTTATTTCGCAGCACGTCAGATGATCTTTGGTATACTGCGCCACCAATATTTTTGGTATTGCACTTTGCATATGCGTACATTTAAAGGCCAGGGAAACGTACACAATGTACACACACCAAACAAACTCATTATACGTGTGGCAGCCATTCAGCGTATGCGTAAACAGCGTGCAGTATATTTCAGCCATTAAATGTACGTGTGCGCAAGCTGTCTCCAGGGCCCTGAAGCAAGCAGGAACGAATGTCTGACCTCTCTCATCCTGGTCACAAACTGTTTCAGACACTCTCCCCACAGCAGGAGGCTGCGGTCCATCAGGACCAACACTTCACGCCACCAAAACAGCGTCTTCCCAGCAACAGCTGGTCTCATCCACAAGGTCTGGGTCCACCCACTGACAGATTTCAACATTACATAAAGGCACTTCTTATATTGTCTTGCACATCTTCTTAAACTTAATGTTGTAAATGTGTTCTTATCCTGTATGGCTCTTTATTTAGGCCTACTTATGTTTTATTGTACACATTTTTATAATAGGCTATTCGTAAATGTATTTTTTAATTTATATTTTATTACTTGTTTTATGTACTTACTATGTTTATTGTTATGCACCAACCTACCAAAGCAATTTGTTGGTATGTGTCAATTTACTGGGCAACAAACCTGATTCTGATTCTGCAGGTGGACATTCTGGTTATTCTGCCAGCTTTTGGTGACTGTTTGTTCAGTGTACGGATTTGTGAAAAACACACAGTTGACTACCAATTGTTGTACCTTCTTTCTGTTGTAGAGATGGATGGAAAAGATGGCGCCCAGTTCAAAACCCCCAAGAAGAGGAAGAATCTGACTAAAGATCTGCGGTTGATAGCTAAGGACGTAGCTTATGAGGGCATGAGCACACAAGAGGAGAACGTAAGTATTATATTAAGTATACTCTTTGGTGTAACTGTCTTCTATGAACATTAGGAATCCGAAAACACTTAATGCCTCGGTATGCTCCAGTTTCGTACGTGTACACGCGAAAGCTACGCAAGAGGCATTATTCACATACTCCACTGTTGTTTGTCAACATGGATGTTTTAGTTCTGTCTTCTATAGGAGGCAGGTCAGCGACAAAACATGTTGTGACTAAATACGTTGTACAACAGTAATAACCATTGTAACATAGGCAGAGGTATTGTCAATGTTTGACTGTGTCTCTTGCGAGCCAGCTCTCATTTTTTGCTCTTTAAAATGTCCCGCCGTTGTGTACTACTACTTCTTCACTGTTTCCTGATTTTATTTCGCAGCACGTCAGATGATCTTTGGTATACTGCGCCACCAATATTTTTGGTATAGCACTTTGCATATGCGTACATTTAAAGGCCAGGGAAACGTGAACAATGTACACACCAAAACAAACTCATTATACGTGCGGCAGCCATTCAGCGTATGCGTAAACAGCGTGCAGTATATTTCGGCCATTAAATGTACGTGTGCGCAAGCTGTCTCCAGGGCCCTGAAGCAAGCAGGAACGAATGTCTGACCTCTCTCATCCTGGTCACAAACTGTTTCAGACACTCTCCCCACAGCAGGAGGCTGCGGTCCATCAGGACCAACACTTCACGCCACCAAAACAGCGTCTTCCCAGCAACAGCTGGTCTCATCCACAAGGTCTGGGTCCACCCACTGACAGATTTCAATGTTACATTAAGGCACTTCTTCTGCAATACTGTCTTTGACATCTTAAACTTAAAGGTCCCATGGCATTAAAATTTCAAACCTAAAAAAAAACCTTCAAAGCAAATTATTTGTGTAAAGTAACTGGGCAACAAACCTGCAGGTGGACATTCTGGTTATTCTGCCAGCTTTTGGTGACTTTGTTCAGTGTACGGATTTGTGAAAAACACACAACTGGCTACCAATTGTTGTACCTTTTTTCTGTTGTAGAGATGGATGGAGACGATGGGGCCAAGTTCAAAACCCCCAAGAAGAAAAGGAATCTGACTAATGATCTGCGGTTGGTAGCTGAGGACGTGGCTCATGAGGGCATGAGCACACAAGAGGAGGATCTGCTAGACCAGGAACTGCTCCAGGAAGAGACGGATGAGGAGGATATAGAACCTGGTCCTGAGGGAACAAGTGAACCTGACTGTGTTTCTTATCCCTCCTACTCTGACTTGGATTTAAACGCACCAACTCCTATCCCATTTACTCCTAGACGTCCTTATGGTATTCACTTAGACGTATGTCGGTCTCTGGGGTCCCGCACAAAGAAGTTGTCGCAAGAAATGCACTTTTTCATGCTGTTTTTTACTGAGGCTGTAGTTGCTGACATATGCAGCTTTACAAATAGTCAGGGGTGGGCGCTGGTCCTAAACTGTCCGACATATTCCAGCTACAATGGAGCTTGGATGGAGGTGACCGTCAATGAATTTTATAAATTTCTTGGTTTGCTCATTTACATGGGGTTTTCAGTTCTCCCTGATGCCCATCGTCATTGGGGAACCAAGTCACTTCAGGGTTCGTGGGCAAGGGGATTTATGTCGCGTGACCGCTTCAAGGCTATTTTGGCAGCTCTACATGTTGTAGATCCTCTCACAGAGAATAATCAAGATCGCCTTAAGAAGTTGCGTTACCTTATGGACCACCTCAAACAACAATGCCAGCAGCTCTTTCAGCCTGACCAAAATCTCTCAATAGATGAACGTATGGTCAAGTCTAAAGGACGGTCAGCATTTAAACAATACATGAAGCGCAAGCCTACTCGGTGGGGTTTCAAGTTATGGGTAATTGCAACATCAGACTCGGGGTATACTTTGGACTTTAATGTCTACACAGGTAGTAGTTTTCAGCGTGACACCGACTTGGCCACCACAGTAGTTGATACGTTAATGCAGCCATTCAAAGACCAGGGCCACACTGTTTGGTTTGACAACTATTACACATCCCCAGCTCTCATGGTGAAGTTGTTAGAAATGGGAATTAACGCATGTGGGACATGCAAGGCGAATCGGAAACAGATTCCTGCCGAATATAAAGACGTCAAAAGATGGGAACGCAAGACAACTCGTGGGGATATGAGGTGGTGTAGGATTGAGGGGAATATACTTTTAATCCAGTGGAGGGACTCGCGTGCCGTCACATGCCTCTCTAATTTCCACAATGCGAATGGCACGACTGAAACAACTAGGTTTGTCAAAACCGGTGGCATCTGGGCAAAGGAATTATCCCCCCAGCCCACTGTCATCAGTGATTATAACAAAAACATGGGTGGTGTTGATAGGTCAGACCAAATGATTAAAACGTATGACGTCCTACAAAAAACTCATAAATGGTGGAAGACACTTTTTTTCCACTTCATAGACATTGCCGTAGTAAACAGTTTCATATTGTTTAAGGAATGGCAACTTGTGAATGCGAAACCAAAGGATAAGTCTCGACTGATGAAATTGACACAGATAGAGTTCAGAGAAAACCTGGCACGTCAGCTGGGAGGGATCGATATTCAAGCGAACCTCCCTTTGCGATCACCAAAGCGTGTTCCTCCTTCACCTCCTCCATCGGCAGTCCACACAGCCCATGTCCCTAAAATTGAAGAGCCCTCTCGGAGATGTTGGCTATGCTATCGGAAAAACAAGGCTGAGAATAAAACCAAAGTCGCTTGTTCCGGACCAGAATGTAATGGCAAGAGACTTTGCTTGGTTCGTGATAGGAACTGTTTTAAGTCTTGGCACTCGGCTGAGTGTGACAAGTTTCGTTAAGCGGCTCAGGTTCTAAATAGAAAAGGTAGTGCTGTTGCTTTCTTTTTTCTCCCTGCCTCTTTTCGCCCTCTCTTCTCTTCACAGGTATTGCAGTTGTTAAGTGTTTATACATGTATGTATCTTCTGTTCATGCACTCCTACACGTTACAAATGTACTTACTTTAGCCTAGATAGTTTGAAAGTTTGATTTGGTATGTTTTTGTTGTGTTATTCGTTAATCCCACTGTCTAATGTTCAAATTAACTAAACTGTGTATGCTTTATTAAACACAAATGTATATTTCAGTGTTTGTGTTGTGTCATTTCAGATGCAATCTCAATGTATTATTACAGGGGCTCAAAAGAGTTGTTGAGCAATGTCCATTTGAAATGTATCTTGAGATTCTATTGAGCAGTTTCCCAGGCATGGATTAGGCCTTGTCCCAGTCTTAAAAAACCTTATCAGAAGAATCAGAAAGGGGTTTCAGTCTCCATGAAAGTTAGCACAGACAAGGAATTTACTTTGGCAGGAAGGTGCATACATTCAACATATAGGGTTCATAAATCTTGAATTTAGTATATAAGTGTAACTATACTAACGGTACAAGGTCTAACTAATACTAAGAATATATATTTTTTTTTACAAAGTTAAGGAGCTATGATATACAATATAAAATATAAAAGTACAAAAATACAAATAGGCTAACTGGGTGCAAATGTGGAGATGGTCTATTTGAGCCCATGGCCTTGTTGAAGAGGCCAGCAGTGGATGGGAAGAATCTGTTTTTGTGACGAGTGGTTTTGGTCCTGATGGACCGCAGCTTTCTGCTGGAGGGGAGTGGCTGAAACAGTTTTTTTGGGCACAGGGATGATGGTGGAGGACTTAAGACAGGCTGGCACATGACATGTCTCCATGGAGGTGTTGAAGATGTAGGTGAACACCGGAGACAGCTGGTCAGCGCAGTGTTTGAGGGTGGCTGAAGACAGAGTGCGGCCCAGCTGCTTTGCGGGGGTTCTGCCTCTTGAAAAATCAGTTTACTTCTCTCTCCTGGATGGAGAAAGTCATCAGTGATGAATAATCACTGTGGGGGTGGGGGGGGGGCTCTTGGGAGGGAAGGTGTAGTACAGGACAGTCCAATTGTCTTTCAAATCTGCAGTAGAACTCGTTCAGGTCGTTGGCCAGACGAGAGTCGTTAGTGGTGTGGGGGGCTCTGGGCTTGTAGTCTGCCTGAGCCCTCTCCAGACAGAAGCCGAGTCGTTAGCAGAGTACTGGTGTGTCTCTGAGTATGGTCGTTTAGCCTCTCTCACCGCCTTGCTTAACCTGTTCTTCGATTCCTCTAATCTGTGTCTATCCCCACTCCAGTGGAGATCTTCATTGAATGTTTCTCTTTAGGACCATGTCTGGGAAACTGGTCCTAAATGGAGTTTTAAATTCAGTTTTCCCACTAATTACTAGAATGGTTATAACTTTTAAACACTATAGGCCTATCATGTTTCTACACTGTCTGCTGTTCTTCATTGCCTGCACACATATGTAGGCTATCTTTCACATACTTTAATAAAAAGTACAGTTGGGCCTCTTTATAGTAGAGGTAGGGCACAAGAGCAGGTCTAAACTTTCTCAATCATGTGACAACATTTAAAAACTCAATTAAAAGCCTCATGTCATTAATAGTATTTGTTTGAGGCCATGCCCTTATTCTGAAGGCGAAATCGAAAAACCGGATACTCGGCTAGTTTCACGGTCGGTACTGAAACCGGTGTTCCGGATAATTCAGTTGACCTTTTGCACTCCCTTGCTCGCGCGCTTTTACTCTTGTTGCTTAGTTTGGCTGTGATGACACGGATTTATATATAATTGCGCGTGTTGGTTTATAGTGTACTCTACCTACTTTCCATGAGCATACGGTAATTTTTTATGTAGGTTATTTAATTTGCACTCAAATACAGCTTTTAAAGTATAATACTAGGCTTTAGTAAGTTGTTTTGCTCAATCGTTAGTCCCTGTAAAACGTGATAGGTTGTTCGCTCAACGTCGCGGAATGTCGAAAAAACATCGAGTCGACGTAAGTATTATTTTAAGTATACTCTTTGGTGTAACTGTCTTACTTCTATGAACATTAGGAATCCGAGAACACTTAATGCCTCGATATGCTCCAGTTTCGTACGTGTACCCGCGAAAGCTACGCAAGAGGCATTATTCACATACTCCACTGTTGTTTGTCAACATGGATGTTTTAGTTCTGTCTTCTATAGGAGGCAGGTCAGCGACAAAACATGTTGTGACTAAATACGTTGTACAACAGCAATAACCATTGTAACATAGGCAGAGGTATTGTTAATGTTTGACTGTGTCTCTTGCGAGCCAGCTCACATTATTTGCACTTTAAAATGTACCACCGTTGTGTAGCCTACTTGTACTTCTTCACTGTTTCCTGATTTTATTTCGCAGTACGTCAAGTGATCTTAGGTATACAGTGCCACCATTTGTGTTGGTATTAGACTTTGTACATGCGTAGATTTATAGGCCATGGAGACGTGCACAATGTACACACCAGAGAATGTCTAATAAGGGGAGAACTTCCACTCTCGGGAAAACTTCCGGCTTCTGAACTGGTTGCGGTTCCACTCTGGTTCCATATGAGGGGGTTCACGGGCAAGTGCAGAATGAATGGAGGTCTATGGAGCTATACTACCATACCCCTCAAAAATCCACTTTTCTCAGGATATAATTTGTCTAGTCATTTGAATGTTGCATTCAAAGGGGGAGGCAAATAAAATACACACTGGTAGCAAGCAGGAACGAATGTCTGACTCGTCTCATCCTGGTCACAAACTGTTTCAGACACGCTCCCCAAAGCAGAATGCTGCGGTCCATCAGGACCAGTACTCCACGCCAACAAAACAGAGTCTTCGCAGCTGGCCTCATCCACAAGGTCTGAGTCCACCAACTGACAGATTTCAACATTACATTAAGGCACTTCTTATACTGTCTTGCACATCTTCTTAAACTTAATGCGCTGTATTTTTGCTTATCCTTATATGGCTTTTCATTTACTTAAGACATATTGTACACATTTTTATATACCGGTAGGCTATTAGTAATGTATGTTTTAAAAAAAAAGATTTTGGTGACTGTTGTGTACGGATTAGTGAAAAACACACAACTGGCTACCAATTGTTGTATCTTTTTTCTGTTGTAGAGATGAATGGAGACGATGGTGCCCAGGTCAGAACCCCCAAGAAGAGGAA